>KZ107838.1:595538-796961 GCA_002116315.1 Epicoccum nigrum
GTGGGTCGTATCACAGCGCGGTGCAGCGCGGTGTGACTGACTGCGGGGGGTGAGGTGGGCGTGGCGTGGGGTTGTGGCGGTGGCGTGGCTGTGTGTTTTGGTGCGTGTTCTGGTGTGGGATGGGGGGGTGTGGGGGGGGGGGGGTGGGGGTGGGGGGGGTGGGGGGGGGGGGGGGTGGGGGGGGGGGGGGGGGGGAGCAGAGGAAGGGCGTTTCAGGTTTGCGCTGGGGTGTTGGTTGTGGGCGGTTTTGGTCTTGGGTGGTAGGTAGGTAGGTAGGTGAGTGGGAGGTGAGTGGGAGGTGAGGGTTGGGAGGGTGTGGGATGGTGGAGAGATTATGGGTGCAGTAAAAGAGACGAGGAGCATGTTCGTGTGGTGTGTAGTAAATCTATGCAGGATATGCAAATGCATGCTACCGCTGTCAAACGAAACCTGCGATGCAGCAATTCCCAAGCTGCAAGCGCCCGTTGTATGAATGAAGGGACGCCATGTGCCCTCTGTGCTGGTGTAGCCATAATCCATAATCTTATCCGTATTCCTTATCCGTGCCCAATGAACCCATACCCCCCCCCAAAAACGCATGCCAGCGCCTGCAAGATGACCAACGCCTTCCAACAATGCAAAGAAAGAAAGAAAAAGCCACCCTTTCCAACCCTGACCCGCTGCGAACCACGTCTGCACCGCTACGGCAGGAAATGCGAGTAGTGGCCCGGCACCTTCTGCCTGCACTTGTCGCAGTCCTCGCGATAGCCCATGCTGAACCGGCCGGGCGTGCCCGTCAGCGCACCGCTGCGCTTCCTGCCCCGCGGAGTGGGGGGCGCGGCGAGCGGGTTACGGGCGGACGAGTCGTCCTCGAGCTCCATGTCCATGTCGTCAGGCGCGTTCGCGTGCGAGACACTAAGGCGCGAGAGTTGCGATTGCGTCAGAGCGGTCGGGGTGTCCGGGATGTTGTCGTCGTCCTCGGAGATGGGTGAGGGCATGCGCCGGCTGCGGTCGTGGTTGCTGGTCGGCTCCTGTCTATTCTTGCGCACTGTGAGGCCGGGGAGCCCGATGGGAGGGTTGCTGGTCACGCCGCCGGCCGCGCCGCTGGTGGGATAGCCGAGGCCGTTCATGCTGCCCCGGTTGAAGGTCGAGTGGATGGGCGTGGGGATGCGCCCTGTGATGCCGTGCTCGGAGAGGGTCGAGGAAGACGGGTTCAGTGTTGGCGGGCGGAAGAAGTGGCCGCCGAAGGGCGAGTCGGGCGGCTGGCTGCGTGCGTCGTTCTGGCTGTCGTCCTCCTCCATGTCCATGCTGTAGTCCATGTCTGTCCAGTGGGAAGACTGCACCGGCCCGCCCCAAGAGTGCTCTTGTGGGTGCCCGCTCTGCATTGTCGCTGTCGCTGTCGCTGTCGCTGTCGCTGTCGCTATTGCCGTTGCCTCGGCGTGTGCTGGCGGCGATGGTGGCAGTGAAGGTCCAACATTGATGTGCAGCGGTGACTGCGCATAACCATGGTTGAGGTGCGCAAGATATATTGGTCGCGATTTCTGCAGTCTATCAGACATTTCGAGTTCGACTGCAGCTCTTGGTCGCGTACGCACCTTGAAGTTGCGCTCGTCGTCCGAGTCCGAGTCGTCGTCTCGCCGCCGCTTGGTGGTCATGGTCTGGAATTGAAACATGGTAGGCGTGATGTCAGACTCAGAGCCGTTGAAATAAACTCCGGATGCTAGCGAGAGGAGAGAACATGCAAATAAGGCAGCAGTGAAGTGGCTCCGGCGGCGCACAGATGGTGTTCAGACTGCGGGGAATGCTCGAAGCAGCGATTGAAGTGGCGCTCTCATTTGTTTTGAGGCAGAGGCTGAAGGGCTAGACAATCAGGGGAAGTTGCAGACGGGCCTGTGGTCCTGTTTCAGGTGTCGCATGAATTCTTTCCGGTGCCCAAGCGGTCGAGTCGCGCGCCTCTGTCTGATCCCTGGCCGATCCTGTGGGGGAGTCGTTCCTTCAAGCGAGGTTGCGCCGTTATCTGCGAACTGAGCTACGAGTCGCAAAGTACAGTGGCTGATGTGGATATGGATGTGGATATGAATATGAATATGGACATGGACGGGCGATGCGGAGGCTGCCACCACGCTACCAAGATCCGAGCACGAGTACCGTACCTACCGGAGACGAGGAAGCAGGGTCAAGGGGGAGTAGCCGCAGCCACAGCCACACCCTGTAAACGACCATGGAAGGCCCAGCGCGCCGGAGCCTTGCTTGCTGCGTCTGCTTAGCAGCTGTCTATAGACCAGATACTGTACACAGTAGTACGCTCGGCGGCAATGGCAATGTCTGCAGTGCAGCTGAACGCAGCTCGCTCAGCTGGACAGTCAGTCTTGGTTGCGGCTGTAGTCACACGAATGTGCTGAGACAAGTGACATGAATTTACCTTTCCTTTTCAAACTTACCACAACGTCTGCATGGTCGGTCCTTGTTGTGGGCTTTTGTCAGGTCTGCGAGTGCGAGAACAGCTCGCGAACAGACAGCTTAGTACTTGGAAGCTCGCCAGCCAACGACAACAGCGCCGTTGCTGCTGAGCGCTCGCCCAGCACCCCTAGCGAACAATTGGCCGCGGAGTTCGAGGACCCAGGCTGGAATGCACAAGCTCGGGCGGGCGGTGTGGTGCTAATCGATACGGGAGCAGCCCCGCTCTAAACATTTTCAAGGCCTTGGCCTCCCAACTATGCGGGTGGCTTATGATTCATCTGGAGGTGACTCTAACTTTTGGACAAGTGAACAATTGGATCACCAACTTCGCGCTTCCAAACTCGGCCCTCTCTTCCTGCATAACTTCTGTGCCCCAATCAATCCGCACCCCGCCTCCTGCGTATCACGTCCCACGTGGCGCTCAACATCTCGCGCTCAGCTCATAATCTTGACCGCTGTTCCCAATCGCTTAAGCAACCGTTCGTTGTGAGTAAACCAACTCGAACCCCGGCTGTCCAGCGTAGGGCGCGGTTCTGACTAGCTATAAAAAGTGAACGTCTCCACAATGGCCTTCTCCAGCGCAGACCTCAAGGACCCTACAATCGCGAGAGACATGCCTTCTGTCAACTCCAAGGAGCAGAGCGATGACGTGCGCGGTATGGTTTTGCACAAGTCCATTACTGAGCATACTGATACTGATACTGATTGCACCTCACAGTCCTTGGCTACGATCCTCTGATCCCCCCTCAGCTCCTCGCCGCCGAGGTACCCGTCACACCAGCCGCTGAAGCCACCGTTGTCCGCGGTCGTAAAGAAGCCGTTCAGATCATCACACAGAAGGATGACCGTCTCCTGGTCATGGTCGGGCCCTGCTCGCTGCACGACCCCGAGCTCGCACTCGAGTACTGCCAGCGCCTCAAGGCTCTCGCTGACAAGCTGCAAGATGACATTTGCATCATCATGCGCGCCTACCTCGAGAAGCCGCGCACAACGGTCGGCTGGAAGGGTCTGATCAACGACCCCGACATCGACGAGTCCTTCCAGATCAACAAGGGTCTGCGCATCTCTCGCAAGCTCTTCGTTGACCTCACCTCGTCTGGCATGCCCATCGCCTCCGAGATGCTTGACACCATCTCCCCCCAGTTCCTCGCTGATCTAATCTCCCTCGGTGCCATTGGCGCACGCACAACAGAATCGCAATTGCACCGCGAGCTTGCCTCTGGTCTTTCTTTCCCGATCGGCTTCAAGAACGGCACCGACGGCGGTCTCACAGTCGCTGTTGATGCCATTGGCAGCGCTGCCGCGAAGCACCACTTCTTGGGTGTGACAAAGCAGGGTCTGGCCGCCATCACCAGGACAAGCGGAAACGAGCACTGCTTTGTGATTCTGCGTGGCGGATCCAAGGGTACCAACTTCGACAGCGCTAGCATCAAGGCCGCGCGCGAGTCCTTGAGGAAGAAGGGCCTGCCCGAGGTCATGATGGTCGACTGCTCGCACGGTACGTCTTCTGCATGCAACTCTTGATTTCGTACAGGAACTGACTTTTCCAGGTAACTCCAACAAGGACCACCGCAACCAGCCCAAGGTCGCCGCCGACGTCGCTGACCAGATCCGCAACGGCGAGACTGGCATTGTTGGTGTCATGATCGAGTCCAACATCAACGAGGGCAACCAGAAGGTTCCTCCGGAGGGTCCCAGCGGCCTCAAGAAGGGCGTCTCCATCACCGATGCTTGCATCGACTGGGACACAACTGTCAGCACGCTTGAGAACCTTGCGGCTGCAGTTGCGGAGCGCAGGGCCAACAAGGGTCAGACCAACGGCGTGCACTGAGCGTATCGAGCCGGGGGGGGGGGGAGGTTAGGATCGTTCTCTGCATATGTATATGACGTACTGCTGCATCCACGTGCAGCCAAAAGCTGGAATAAAAATGTTCATCAAGTCCGGATATCCGGTATTTCGAGTGCAACTTCAGACTTTGCTCTGAATTTGCAAAGGGTATCACATCAATCGTCTTCTTCGTCCTCGTCTTGCTCTCTCCGCTCTCCGCCCGCCGAACTGTTCCTCTTCTCCACCCTGTCTGCTCTCTCACCCACGTAGACGTTCCCTTTGCACACCGTTCTGCACTGCGGACACCTCTTCCCCTCTGCGCTTTTCCCCCTGTAGTACTGATTTGCGCAGAGATCGTGCCACCGCACGTCACACTCGCGGTTGTTGCATCTTATCCCGAATGTAACAATCTCTTTGCACCCCTCACAGTCGCGTATGCGGGTCGTCGGCTCATCGTCCTCGTCCTCAGCAGTGTCGTTGTACGTTTCTTTCAGGTAAGAATGTAATTCCATTAGCGCACGGGGCGCAAGGGAATAGTAGCCAGCGCGCGAAAGCTGCAAGAAGCCGTCTGCGACTAGCGTCCCGAGAACAGCATCTGCCTCGCCCATGGTGATTCCTGCATCAGCAGCTTGGCTCTGCCCATCCTCGTCCGCGATTGCTGCGGCCTGGCTCTGCCTGTTCCGCCGCGGGCGCGCCAACTGGCTTGCTTCGGTCTGCTTGACCGCCATGGTCTCGCGCGTCGGCGTGTTGTTCGTCTCGAACATGGCATCCAGCAGGCGGCGGATGTAGGCGATCTCGCTAGCAGAAAAGCGGGTTGCGAGCTGCGTCATGGCGTCAGACGTCTTGTTCACAAGTGCGTAGGCCGTTTCCTTCGTCTGTTGGTTGCGCGCATGGCGTATCTCGAAGTTGTAGGGTTCCAGACGTGCGTTGATGGTCTGGATAGTCGGCGTTATGAAGGCGGATTGCGTTACGTCGCCGACGGTGAAGGGACGATCGGGGTCTGTGAGATGTATCAGCCGTGAAACTATGCGTGCCGAGGGTAGGTGGACCGTGTGCGGTCATGATGGCAGCGAGCACTGGTTTGATCTCGTCCACCGTCATCACGCCATGTGTGAAAAATGCCTGCAGAAACACCCGATGGACGTGAGTGTAGGTCTCATCATCTGGTACATCGCGCACAAGCGGTGTTTCGTCCCGCGACATGAGGGCTGTGTATCTTGTGTGAGTGTGATGTGATGACGAGTGTGGGGTCGAAGTTGACTTGACAGGACGCGTCCGTTGGGAAATTACCGACGCGCGAACACGCAGTCACGTGACCTGTCGATAAAGCACCCGTGGACATCTCACCTGAACCAATTGGCTCTGGCCATCCAATGGCAGACAACTCAAACTAACCCTATGAGGCATGCTCGAACCTCACAGCTACAAGACCTCCATGAGCGATAAGCTTCTAGGCGTGCTGGTCTCCCTCCGTTTGGTCTCCCATCCGGTTACCTACCTGGAAGCTGGCACGGAAACGCACCATTTGGAGCCCGACATTAGAACCGAATCTACTTTGCCACAGTTCCATAGAGTCAACTTGCCCTATGCTTCCTTGACAATCAGCTTCCGTGCAGCTCCGTACAGCCAAAGCAGGTCCTTAGCTCACTATACTCCTACTAGCATCACTCAATACGAATTTGGGTCTCAACCTCGCCACAATGTCCAATGCAAGCACTGTAAACCAATCGCAGGAATTCGCAGTGCAAGTCCCAAATCCATGTGAACGACCTTCCCTACCAGTTCACCATAGCGCTCGTCACGGCGTCCAAGTAGACAGATACTGGGACTTACAACAACCTTGCAACGAAGCTTAGTCCATGTCCGGCTGACAGCGGGTACAGAATGGGCATGCCAATCTACGTTTCCAATATCCAAAGACAGGGAAATTACAAACTTGTCGGTCCTTCTCATAGTGAAGCGGGCTAGAAGGCAACGAGGGCCTTGCAACGGCCCGTCCACGCCACCTAGATCCAAGTCTTTGTGTAAAGTTGTGGTAAGCTAGAACGTTTGCTGCAGGAACAGCCCCGCCAGCCAACATGACGGAAACGAGCCAGCAAATCGCCTCTCAGCTCGATTCAGCATTACAGCGGGGGTTACAAGATTATCATCGGTGTTGTACGGGCGCCGATGCCGCGAAAGGTGAGCCAGTGCTCTTGAAGTTGGTAGTTGGCAGCATTGCCCTGGCAGCGTGGTTCGAATGGGATGATGGGCTGGATCTGCAGGGAGAACAGCAAGCCGACACCGGTGCCATCCCGGAAACAGCGGTCACGTTTAACGCAGCCCAACCAGTATGCTTCGAGTGGGTACTCGGTCTCAGCCATGCGATCAAGCCGTGAAGCCCCTCCGGAGCGAGGTGGCGACAGAGTTTGGCTCAGGGAAGCGTTCTGCTTGAGCATACCTGTCGCGCAGTATATATCTACTATCTACATAGTAACAATGCGACACGAAGAAGATGCATCTTGAGTTTACATGACGAGTTTGGTAGGTCTGCGGCATGACGATGCCAGGGTCCACTTGCACTTGCACTAAGATTTGACGCCCAGCCTGGCACTGGCACTGGGTTCAGACAAGCCACAGTAAGGAAACCAGCCACGTACCCTTACCCTGCTGTAGCGGTCAGATGGCTCGCATGATAGCTGTTCACAGTAGTAGGGCGACAGCGTGACAGTGCCCACTGAAAGGACAATGTCGATTGTCAATGTGTAGGCAGTGCCGGAGCACGAGAAGGACCATTGCGAGTCACAGCCACTCGTGTGTCTCCTAGGACGCCCTGACAGGCTGATGTCGCAATCGAACGGGAGCGAGCAACGTGATAGGGTGGGCAGCTGACTGATGGGCGGAAAAGTGGTGATGATAGTCAGTTCCAGGCCCGGGCCCCGTGAGCGATAACCTTGATTTCTCTTGGAACTCGCTCCAACGCCCGATCCCACATAAAACTCTCGATCCGCTGCAGCTTTTGTGTCCCCAAATCTGATCTCTGGCAACTGCTTCCGCCCGCC
This sequence comes from Epicoccum nigrum, assembly GCA_002116315.1. NCBI lineage: Eukaryota > Fungi > Ascomycota > Dothideomycetes > Pleosporales > Didymellaceae > Epicoccum > Epicoccum nigrum. The sequence continues at coordinate 602,847 of KZ107838.1, forward strand.
CTCCGCCCTCCTTCTTGTCTCCGCCCACGCTCCGCCGTCGGCACGCAAACGCCCAAGCCTCTCAGCCCTACCGTTGCGGTCACGAGCGTGCAAGTGCAGCCGAAGTCAGGGGCCCTCAGCCAGACCCTGCGCGCGGCTCTTTAGCGAAGCTGGCCGCTGGCCGTTCTTGTAGCAGCCCTGGCACTACGCAATTGGCGGCAGTCCCAGTCCCCGTTTTAGCAGAGCAAAGCAGCCAGCAATTGCCTGTCGCCGCTGTCAGGCTCACCGCACCGCACCGCAGCGCACTGCACTGCGTCTACTTTCGCACGGGCTCATCAGACCACCGCGGGCATTCTCCAGCAGCGCTCGGCGAGTGCTGTCCGCTGTTCGGCGTGTTGTGGCTGCGCAAGACGAGTTTGTCATCGCCGCAGTGACATCATAACAGCGGCAGTTGCCAGGCCTCTTTCAGGTCCCCCCGACCCTCACCCGTCGCCCGCACTGCGTGCCCACGCCAATCACACCAACGCCACGGGGGCCCATATTTCATGATCCTATACCCTAACACACCACGTCCCTGCACCGCCGCTAGAGGCCCTCCTGCTACGTCGACGTTAACGTCCTCGTCCGTCCCGTTCACAATGTCAACACCCGTGATATCTCCAAGACCGCGAGGCACTTCCCACTCGGCGCAGCGCCCTGTCCGCTCGACTCCCATGACGAAGCCCAGTACCGCACTGTCTCGCAACAACTCGCAGCCCCTCGCGCCCCGCATGAACGGCGTCGCCAAAACCCCGAGCCATGTCGTGCACAGCTCCAAGACCCCAGGCACCCCCAGCCCGAACTACTTTGGCCTGGCTATCAATGGCGACCACTTTTCCTCGAGCGCTGCACAGCACATCCGCGGCAACTGGAGCCCGCCGACGTCCAACGTGCGCTCCACTGCCGCAGCATCGCCGCAGATGATTCCCGTCGAGCAGAACCCAGAGTTCGAGCAGTTCAGGAAAGCCTCGGAGAACGCAAAAGGCTTCGCCCTGGGCAACTTTGACTTTGGCCACTTCTCCGCCGCAGTGCCCACCAAGGGCCCATTGACAGGCGCCTACAAGCCGCCCGTCTCCCCGCAGTCAGCGAGGGATGCCGAGAATCTTACCGTCGAGAAAGAAAAGTATCAAGGCAGTAGCGACTCGTCGCCCAGGTCGCCCAAGCCACGCTCGCCCAAACGCATGTTGTCCACCGAATCCTCCATGTTCCCTGATCGACCCAGGAGGAATTCTCCAGCCTCTTTCGAAGGCTTCGGACGCACAGATGCAATTGCTGAATTCGAGGAGATCCGCCCGCCTCGACCCTCGCTGCCGCCCACCAACTCGGCCCACCACCAGTCGATACGTGCAGAGACATTGCCTGCCAACATCTACGACGAGAGCAACACTGACGGGCCTACCATGGCTACACCCCAGCACGTTCTCAACATTCTCGAGTCGGCAGTCGAAGAGGTACTGCTCCTCGATCTCCGCGTGTCTACCCAATACGCAAAATCCCGCATAGCAGGCGCCTTGAGTCTCTGCATCCCCACAACCCTCCTGAAACGAGCATCGTTTAATGTACAGAAGTTGGCCGAGACTTTCAAGGACGACGCGCAAAGACAACGTTTCGAGAAGTGGCGGAATAGCAAGCATATAATAGTATATGACTCCAACTCCGCACAGCTGAAGGACGCCGCAACGTGTATCAACACCCTGAAGAAGTTCACAAGCGAGGGTTGGAACGGCGGCACCTTCATCATTCGTGGCGGCTTCCAAGAGTTTGCACAAAAGTTCCCCAAGTGGATAACACATGTGAGCTCGCAAAGCCCAACTTCGGCCGCAGGAGCGAAGGATGCCCTGAAGCTTAACCTTGGCGGATCCGCGATTGCACCCGTCATTGGCGGGTGTCCAATGCCTGCCACACAGAACGCTGCAAACCCCTTCTTTGGCAACATCCGACAGAACATGGATCTCATTGGTGGAGTAGGGCAGATGCCTGTGAAAAAGCCTGCGTCCATGTCTGAGTCTGCCAAAGAAGAGGTCCCACAGTGGCTACAAAGCGCAGCAGACGACAAGGACGCAGGCAAGCGCGTCTCTGACAAGTTCCTACACATCGAGAAGAAGGAACAGAAGCGCATGCAGGAGGCGCTTTCTGGTAAGGTTGTGTATGGCACGCCTGGTGGATCAAAGGACGTCCCGAACCACATTCAGATTGCCGGTATCGAGAAAGGCTCCAAGAACCGGTACAACAATATCTGGCCGTACGAGCATTCGCGAGTCAAACTCGGAGGTTGCGAAGATGGGTCGTGTGACTACATCAACGCGAATCACGTGCAAGCTGCATACTCGAATAAGCGTTATATCGCGACGCAGGGTCCAATCCCTGCAACCTTCAAGGTACGTCTGGTGTTCCGGTCGTGCATGATCATAGCTAACACCGAGTCAGGACTTCTGGAGTGTTGTCTGGGAACAGGACGTCCGCGTCATTGTCATGCTTACTGCTGAACAGGAAGGTGGGCAGGTCAAAGCACATAATTACTGGTCTGATAAGCACTTTGGTAACCTGCATCTGAAGCAGCTCGGGGAGCACCGCGCTTCTCTTGAGCCATCGAGGATCCAGAGCCACAAGGATCGTTCTCAGTCGCTCAGGCCATCCCTGGGCCAGAGGAAATCGACAGCCTCACAACCGAAGACGTCTTTCTTCCCAGATCCTGATGACAACGCGACTACCGCAGCACCCGCGTCCGAGAAGCCCTATGTCACCGTTCGCAAGTTCACGCTCTCCAACGACGAGGAGCCGTTTGAGCGCATGCGCGAGATTACACAGCTCCAGTACTCCAATTGGCCCGACTTTGGTGCGCCAGCACACCCAACACACCTTCTCGGACTCATCGAGCAGACCGATGCCGTGGTCCGCTCTGTCAACGGCGTTAGCTCCCCCGACAAGCCCGAGCCCGCCAACAGCCGCCCCGTCATCGTGCACTGCTCCGCCGGCTGCGGCCGCACCGGTACCTTCTGCACCGTCGACTCGGTCCTCGACATGCTCAAGCGCCAGAAGCACGCACGCACGGGCAGGGAAGGCACACCCATGGAGATTGACGCCGGCAACGGCGAGTGGCTCAACAAGTCGGACCAGGACCTGATCGAGAAGACGGTCGAGGAGTTCCGCCTCCAGCGGCTGAGCATGGTCCAGTCGCTGCGCCAGTTTGTGCTCTGCTACGAGAGCGTGCTCGAGTGGCTCAACGAGCAACACGTCCAGGCCAAGACTGCCTAGGCGACACTGCGAGGTGGCTGATTTGCTTCTTCTTTCTTTCTTTCTTTCTTTTTCCTCCCCCCCACTCTGGAAAGAGGGGCAGGACAAAGGGGGGTTAATGAGAATCACGATTTCAAACACACATTGCGGCGCGCGGGCGCAAAGTCTGTTTAATGGGCAATTGTTGTTTTTCACACTTCAGTGTTGCGGGTATGCGTACCTGGGATTAGGGAGGTGGGGGTGGGGGTGTTTCATGGGCTGGCGTTGCATTGCTTGGACTTTGGGAGTTCTTCTCACGGGGCTATTTGCATAGGGTATTCAGGGATGGCATGGGAAAGGGGGGACTCGGATGCAAAGCGGGCTAGGTAGTGAGCTGGGCATTGCCTAGAAGTTGAGGGATTAGTGAGAGATGGTATCTTCATTCGGCTGTGTGTAGCGTTCGTTGCTTTGTGACTCAGCGAGTGATGATGAATGGTGGTGATGGTGACCGGTCGTGCCAGCATGTGTATTCCACGCCAACATGTCTACGACGACAAGATAAATAAGAGTATGGTATCTGAAAAGAAGAACCCTGGCGCCAGAACCCGCAGGACACCCTGAACCGAGAGAAAGTAGTATAGAAAAGGGGTAAAAAAGAAAAAAGAGCGCATCCTCAGCAAGACCGTTCGCCACGACCTTCTCACTTATCCACCCGCCGAACCAACATCCTCACCACCGCGGCCAAGAACCGAAACACCAGCATGAGCACCCACACCACGGCCTTGACCCCGTACTTGAGCAGCCCCAGCACCGCGCGCGCCACGAACGGCAGCCGCTCCTCTTTCTCCTTTGCCCTGCGCGCCCGCCTCTCCGCCTTGGTTTCCTTCCCCGCCACGCCGGCGGGGGCAGATCCAGCCTGCAGCTGCGCGTGGGACTGGCCGTACCACTCGCCGAGCTCGATGTCCTTGTCGGCGCGGCTGGGCGCGCGGCTGGCGGTGCTGTCGCCATCGACGACGGTCTGCGACTTGAGGGCTCTGAGGAACTTGCTCAGGGACGCCGTCGCGGCTTGGCCCGCCTTCGCGCGACCGTGCTTCGACCGCGCATCCACGCCCGCCCAGTCGCGGCGGATCGATTCCTTGAGCGACCGCGCCTTGCCCTCGGGCGTGGCGGTTTCAAACTCGCAGCTCGCGGGGGGTGTAGGCGGCGGCGCGAATCCGTTCTGCGGCGAGCCGGCGCGGCTCTTGCGCCCGCGCGTCGCCTCGGCGATGGCCACCGCGCACAGCGTGCTCGCGGCTACGTCGACCAAGAAGGGGTTGCCGAAGCGGGTCAGGGCGCCGAGGTTGAGGGACAGCGCGTCCGCGGCGAAGTCCAAACGGGCCAGCACGGCGTCGTCGGCGGTCGCATCGGTGGTGGTGGGCAGCTGGTTTACGGAGATGGTGGAAGGGGTTGCGGAGATGGGGCGGCCCTGGGTGGAGAAGCGTGGGGGAAGGGGCAGTGGGGAGAAGGCGTTTGTGCGCGGGGTGGTGGTGGAGAGAATGTAAGGGTTCAGAAGGGTGATGGAGGCCGGCTTTTGGCTCGGGAGGGCGGGCGTCGAGGGCATGTTGTGGCCGTATATCGCTGTCACGGGGCGTGTGGAGGGCTTGTTGATGAGGCTGCAGTCTCCTTCGATTTGGATAGGGAAGTTGCCGAGGGTCGGGTGGTGCAGCTGGTACGAGCCTTCAGATGGGATGTGTTGGGCCCATGGGTTGGCCTGCTGTGTAGGGTCGTCGCGTGTCCAGAGCAGCGTGCAGCACTCCCGCTGTGCGGCACCGGCAAGGACACCTTCCGCGAGCCTCTGTGCGGCAGGGGATTGCGCTCCTGGGTCGACGAGGGCGATACGTGAGGCGGCAGGGGAGTTGGCAGCGGCGTCGAGGGCTTGAAGGGCAGCTAGCTTCGGATAGATGCTTGTCAGAAGAGTTGCGCTCTCTTGTTGCTGGGGATTGAATGTTGACGTGTCCAGGGAGGGAGGTGAGATGAGATCGAGCTGAGCAATGGGGAGCACCCGTGGCTGAGTGGGGTGATGTCGTTGAATCAAGATTTCGTTGATTATACTCTGCACCGGAGCATCTTCACCAGCTAGATTTGTTGTTGCTAAGCTGTAAAATGGAAGTGACGGTGTAGTGCCGAATGTGATAGTCGGGTTCGCCATCGTGGCTCGGTGCATCTTCAGGGTGTAAATTTGAATCGCTGGCTCTTCTTGCCCGTTGGCTGCAAGCCACATATTATCAAGTAGGTGTGAGGGAGTGAAAAACGTTTTCGGTGGTGGTTTGACAGCCATTGTGGTCCTCGAGGATGTGCTGCTATGCGGTACATAGGGTTCTGAAGAAGAAGAGTAGGGCGATCGACTTGTCTGCAGATGGGTAGGTGATGCTTGTGTGGGCTTATACGCTTGTTGCGAGAGAGGCAGACTCGGATTGTATGTCGGGAACATAGACCGCATCTGGATCTCCTCTTGGGGCGATAAGGGTGGTCTCGTAGCAGTGGTGTTGCTGCGGACCAGTGTCTCGCATGTTGAGAATGCAGGAGAGGTTGCCCGATTAGGCTCCGGGCTGTAGGCATGAGAGCCAGAGAACGAGGGTGAAGGGCCTCTGTAGAAGTCTTCTTGCTCCATAGCGCCAGATGTTGGTGCTGCAGGTCCTGCGATGGAGCCAGTCGCCGGCGCAACGTATGCTCGAGGTGGTGCGGTGATGGCAGGAGCCATGTTACCGGTGTTTGATCTCGATACAGGAACCGAGTTGACCTGAATGACGAGTTCGTGGAAGTCGAGTTGCTCCTCCATATGGTTTGCACTGTCTTTTCTCTCTACGACCGGTGCTGGTACAGAGGGCTTCACGCCTGGCGATGGTCTCCGGGCCGGGCTTGTCTGCCGCGTGCGAGGAGGGGGAGGAAATAACTGAAACCCGGTTCCAGTCATGATCGATTGCTGTTCTTCTTGCGCTTAGCTGACAATTAGAAATTATTAAGAGTGCGTCTTTTGGCTATGTTAGATGCGAAAAGACGTCAGAATTGTTGTTTGTGGAATTCGACCACGCCTGAACCACGAGTATATGGGGAACCACAATGCATGCACATATCGGAAGCTAGCAAAGCGACCATCAATTTCTTACCCAGAACGATAGCGGTTGAAGTGCCTCTCATGCAAGAGCCACCTGTTGCAGCACTTTTCGTGGTCGGGGTGGCCAATCAGGACAGCAGCGTGCTTCGGCGCGTAGATGCTTGAGCGGCTACAATGTCGGTGGTTGGCTTGCATCACGTTAAGCGCCGGCAATCCCCTACTATGCAGGGTTCTCGGATGGCTGCAAAAGCGAATGGAGCACTCCCATTTGTCAAACAGCTATGCCTGACCAGCGCACAGGGCCTGCCTGTGGTGGGTTAATCTGCGGGAGGAAGCGATTATCTCGCGGATCTATTTCGAGGGTTCATTTGCAGGCCAGCGTTGCTCTGGCTTCTCTACTTTCCAAGGGGCCGACTCGGCTCGCAAACGCTCATCGAGTCATGGCCAAGAGTAGCGTTGAAAAACGTTCCATGTATGCAGGATCAAATCGCTGAAAGCTGGCCTGGATGTGAGACTGACGCAGCCATGCGCAGAGTCGAGCGCGTCGTCATCGTGCAATGGAAAAGCAACGGGAAGCGATGAGAAACTCAAGAACCGTGGACCAGAGTTTCGAAAAGCACCAGAGCAATCGCGGAACCGCGGCCAGGACCAAACTCCGAGGGCATGCCAACGTCGATTGTACGATGATGGAAGGGCGGCCGTGAAGGGCTCAAGGTTGGAACTTGCAAGGCGACGGGAGGAAAGGGCACTAGCGCTATCGATAAGATTTAATACTTGGATGACAGAAAAGTTGTTGCAACACCAGCAACACAATATACAAGATGCCCACAGAACTCGAAGAGGTATGGCTCTAAAATGCACATTTAAGGATTGCGTAACTGATATCTATATCTAGCTCGTCGAATTTCTTCACCACGGCAACACGCAGATCCGTCAAGTTGGTGAGCGCCGCCCCACCACCCCGCCGTCGACTCTCGCTCACAGCACACAGCCGCTGAGCACCTTGTCGGATACTCGCAGGCCGATGTGCCCCTCTTCAAGCGCAACCAGCTAGAGCCCGTGAAGGATCTCAAGCTGCTTGTCAAGGACTATGCGCCCATTGCGAAGAATGCGCTCACAATGCTCATCAACATATCGGCGGATGACGAGGTCCTGAAGGATATCGCCAAGGACGATGCGTTCCTTGAGATGCTGCTGTCACGGATAACAGTATGTCAGTTCTCCGGGGGCATATTCTACAGGAGCATGGGTGGCTGATTGAAGCCACAGAACAAGAAGGAGCCCCACGCGAATGAAATCGCCATGCTTCTCGCCAATATGGCGAAGGACGACTCGCTGCAGCGCGTGCTTGAGCTGAAGCGCGACGTGCCCAAGGAGCTGTCGACGTCCACGTGGGCCATGGACCAGCTGATGGACTGCTTCGTCAAGGGCGCTGCAGGCGCATACAACGCAAAGGCCGACTTCGACTATCTCTCGTACTTCTTCGCCGACCTGGCAAAGGTACGCACGCGTCTCCCCTCCCACGGGAAAACATTTCCTTACAGCCAACTAACACAACGCCAGTTCGAGAAAGGCCGCGAGTACCTAACCACACCGCAAGAGCACGACAGTAACATCATCCCCATCACCAAGATCCAAGTCTTCACCGACCACGCCTCGCACATCCGCCGCCTGGGCGTTGCCTCGACCATCAAGAACGCCGCCTTCCGCGTCCCAGCGCACCCCGTGCTGCTGTCCAACCTGCCCGAGGACCCCAGCCTGCCCGCGCCGGGCATCGGCGCCAATCTGCTGCCATACATTCTGCTGCCACTCATGGGCCCGGAGGAGTACGCCGACGAAGACACAGAGGGCATGTTGGATGAGCTGCAGCTCCTCGAGCCCGACAAGGAGCGCGAGTCGGACAACGAGATCGTCAAGTCGCATCTCGAGACGTTGCTGCTCTTGACGACCACGCGAGAGGGCCGCGAGGTCTTGAGGAAGGTCAAGGTGTATCCCATTGTCAGAGAGTGCCATCTGCACATTGAGGATGAGGAGGTTAGGGATGCGTGCGATCGCTTGGTGCAGATCCTAATGCGCGACGAGGAGGGCGAGGAGAAGGATGTTCCGGACAAGAGTGTCGCGGCTGGGGGGAGTGGAAGGCTGATTGAGTTGAAAGATGAGGAGGATGAGGAGGAGCAGCTGGTCGAGGTATTGTAGGTGGGATAGTCCGTGCACGTGAATAGAGGTCCCATGGGGTCCGTAGACGAATGATTGAAGGCCAGGGGGTTGAAACAAAATATATCGTCGTTTCTCTTACCGAAGTATCCACTTCACCTATAACCCTGAGATGCAATCCGTCTATATGCACGCTATTTTTGAACCGGCCGGATGACATCCTCTTTACTGCTCTTCTCGCTACGCGCATCAGCGTGCAAGGGGTTTTCATTCCCGTCCTCGGCCGCAATCTCCTCCAGCACCTTCTCGACCGCGCCCTCTTCCTCGTCTCTGATCTTCCCATCCGCACCAAAATGTGTCTTCTCGCTCGTCTTCCCATCCGCACTATCCTTGTTCTTCTTCTTAAGACTCCAGCCTCCCGTCCACCCCACCCAGCCCTCCTCCCACGGGCCCCTCACGATCATCACCAGCAGCGCCGCTGAGATGAACCCCACGCTCGCGCTCCCACTACCAATCCAGCCTGCTGCAGCGTAGATATGATTTCCGGCGGCAGTGCCAATGAGCTGACCACAGAACGTGCTGACCATGAACGCGGTGTTGACCCCGTTGCGGCGCTTGGGCTCTATGGTGTAAATGGCGCTACGCTGCGCAATCTGCGCCGTTTGGTTGCCAAAGTCGAGAAGAAGGGCTTGCAGCACGGGGCCCGCGACGTTGAAGGTTCCGATGTACGTGCCCAGACAGACGGCGATCAACGAGCAGGTCAGACCGAAGAGGATGCTGAAATGAGGGACGAAGCGGTCTGTCATATGGCGTGCCCAGATGGGCGAGATCAACATGCCTGCGATGCCGATGAGGCCGAAGAGCCCGATTGTCAAGCTGTCGTAGTGGTAAGGCGAGCCTGCTAGAAGGAAGGTGAGCGTTGTCCAGAAAGAGGTAAACGGTGCGGAGCAGAACATGCCAGCCAGACATGCCTGGACAAGGACGGGATGGCGAGGGATCATGAGGAGGATGTCCCACAGGATGCGGAAGTAGTTCATCCCCGGGTTAGTGGCGGGATAGTTGGGCATGAAGAGCCAGAGCAGAATGAAGATGAGATATTGGAGACCCAGTGACATCCAGTATACCGCGCGCCAGGTTACGAAGTTGGAGATTGTGCCGGAGAGGACTCGAGCGACCAGCACGCCCAGCATGAGGCCTGATACGACAATCGAGAGCGCTGCTGCGCGGCGATTGGGAGGGGCCAAGTCTCCCACTAAGGGCAGCATCAGTTGAGGTGTGACCGTTGTGACGGCAGTGATGAAGGAGATTGCTGTGAAGACGCCGAGGTTGGAAGTGATGCAAAGGCCGAGCCTGTGCTGCTGTTACTGTACGTTCTCTGCTGATGTCGAGGCATCCAATTCCAAGCCACGTACCATAGTGTTGCTGTGAAGAATACCAGACCGCAAACAAATGGCCGCCGAGGCACTAAATCTCCCAACGGACACAGAAACAATAGACCAGCGGCGTACCCAGCTTGCATAACCGTTGGAATCTGCGCAACCTGTTCGTACCGAACACCAAAGTCTCGTGCCAAGATATTGAGGATGGGATGATTGTAGTATAAATTCGCGACCGTGAAACCTGCAGCAAAAGCAAATAGCACGTTCATCGACATGGAGAATTGAGGCGGCTTGTCTGGGTTCCAACGGCATCGTGGCGGACAGTACGTAAGAACGTTGTAAACCTTATCCCATCTCGATATCTCTTCTTCTTCTTCTTCTTCTTCTTCTTCTTCTTCTTCTTCTTCTTCTTCTTCTTCTTCTTCCGTAAGAAAACCAGCCTGTGTAGGATCTGGTGTTGGTCTGAATGTAGGCGTCTCATTCGTCCCAATGTTGGCGACCATCTGGCCGCTCTCGGCCTTTGGTTCGCTAGGTGTCATTACCGTGCGTCGCACAAATGGTCTTTGCTCCGAAACCTGCCCAGTAAGACGCTGTTGCAAGAAGAGCCTCAATTCCTAGATCCAGAAATAAAAGGCGAAGGCATCCATGAGGGGCAAGAAGTCCATGACGGCTTTCGCTCTGGGGTTGAGAGGAGCCGGCTATTAGATTGTTAAAGCCGAGCTGACCTATCAATTACATGTTCCTTGTCCTGCAGTTTGCGGATAAGTACCCGCTGCACTGCTGCCGCAAGCTCGACTTTTATCTCGATGCCCTGCTTGATTGTCCTGAAAGCGTACCGCTATCATTGGCAATCACTGTGCTGGGACTGAGCGTACTGTATACATATGCGGTCGATAATTGACTTAGTTGACAAGACGGCTTTAAATTTCTGAGAGCAGACAGCAGATTGTGGGTGTCATGTTTGAGCGTGATCCTTAGGAGCATAAAGCAGCTGCACCTTACCATGGCCGACTAAACACTAAGCACTCTGGAGGAACTCCGTTAGAAAATGCAGCCAATAAACACTGTAGCCACCTTGGAGACTGTTCGAATTGTCTGGAGCTTGCCAATTAGACCTGAAGTCCTCCGAATGGAATGTAGAACGCAGACTTTTCATTGGCATCCAGTCGGCCGTGGTAAGGTGCATTAGATGCATTCAAGTTCGCGTTGTAGCTTGAGTATGCTCGCACGTGCTGGAACGGGCAATTGCAGCGAGTGGAGGTGGAGATCTCCACCTGTCAGCGAGAGAGACCCTGGCCCAGGATGCTCGATGCAGAGCCAGCCACACAAGCATTATGACGATTCACTCAAGAGAGGTGAACAGGATTCGTGATTTGCGTCAGTGGTCTGCGTCCGCGGGCTGCTTGTGGGGATCGAAAACTGAATAAGGAATGATGCGAAGCAGGGAACGCGCAATGAAAGACGAGGGGTGTGGAGGCTTAACTGCGAACCCGGAGAAGATCGGTAAGCGAGGAATGCCATCCAGAGCACATGCTGAATTTAACATTCACCATCTCTAGGGCCTCCGCTAGGTGCCTAACAGTGATACGAGATCTGGATCTTCCAGGCATATTGCTTAGCGCCTGCATTTGAGGCATCGCAAACGGCCGCCGTGAAGGTTTGGGCCACAAGCGGCAACTGATGGTCTTCAGTGACTAGTGGTGATGCTGTGGCTTTGAGCGCTACACTAGTGGTATGGCAGGTGGTTATGACGCAACCCGTATTGGCAGACACACCTGGCGCGCATCCCTCGTTTGTATAACAATGAAACCACAGCGCCAGGCTCGCATGGTCGACTTTCCTGCATCTTAACTCTTATTCCAGTCCTACTGCGAGCCCATCCAATATGGTCCAGGGAGTCGTCCTCAAGGACTTGCTGCCTCATCCGGAGACTGATCCCACTGTCCACGAGGGCAAGGCCACCACAATCGTAGACGCACCGACCGAGAGCCACGAGCTTGCTCTCGAAGCAGCAAAAGGCATCAACCCCGACCATGGCACAGGTAGAGCTCAAGTGGCCCATGGTCAGGAAGTGCTCGACCTAGGCTGGAATGCACCCAAGGAGCATGTGGAAGCCCCGCTAGTTGGAGGCCTCTCGAATGAGGATGTATGGCTACTTGTTCGCCGTTTCAACAAGGTAGACCCGATTCAGGCCTGCACCTTTGCTTGTAGCTGATAAATTTGTAGCAAATGTACCATGTGAAAGAGATTCCAACTGCGCCGCCTGGAGGACTGGACATGAACATTGCAGATGAAGAGGAATTCTCCCCAGACAAGCTGCGCGCCAATCTTGAGCGAGTCTACATGACAATAGTAAGTTAAAAGCATGAAACTTCTCCATCTTCCACTCACGCAGCGACAGGGTATCAGCATGGTCGCTTTCTATAAACACATCGTCCGCCTCCGCTCATGGCGCGAGTTGAACCGCACTTCGTACTTTGCCTCCGCATACTTTCTAGCATGGCTCCTCGATCTAATCATGCCTCTCGTATCGATCACCCTGGTTGCGCTTATCGTCTATCCTCCATCTCGCGAGATGCTGTTTCCCCCAGCTCCAATTGCGCTTGTCAGCTCTAAGGGAGGTGTGCAGAAGCCAAAAGCTGGTACCTTGGGCAGCAAAGACAGTGCGACAGGAGCGCCAGAGAACCACAAGGGTGAGGCTGTCGAACAGGAGGCCAACAACTTCGTCAATGGTATTGCTCATGTTGCACTGGCCAGTGCTACGGGCAAACACCCTCAAGGCGAGCCTGAGACGGATGATCAGCCCCAAGGAGACAGTGTGCCTGATCCAACCTCGCTCGCTATTGGTGCCGCAGACGCACAGCAGACAGCGGCTGGCGGCAAGGCTTCCGCTAAGCATGACAAGACCAAGGTGCCAATGGAGACTGCCATGTGGACCAAGATGCGTCCCATCATGCACGGTCTAGCAGATGTGACCGACACTTGGGAGCGCTTCGGAAATGCCCTCGAGCCTACAGCTCCATTTCCCAAGCAGAAATATCGCATGCGTCTAGCAGCAGTTGTCGCTCCTCTGGTCCTCGTATCACTGTTTGTAAGCTCGTACATGTTTATGAAGGGTGTGACATTTGGCATCGGATTTGGCTTCTTCGGCGACCCAGTCATCCAGCGAGGCCTCGTCTTTTTGAACCGCAAGTTTCCCAACTGGCAGAAGCTACTTGAGCTTCGTAATACTCTACTCAAGGGTGTGCCTACTAACGCTCAGCTCACCGTCACTCTTCTTCGAATAGGCGAAGCCAACAAGGCGCCTCTGCCACCACCACCCCGTATCGACCAGGCCCCACCGGAAAAGCCAGTTGCAGTCAGTGACAAGGATCTCCGCGCCGCAGGTGCAGACTGGCCGCTCAACGCAACCCAAGAGGAACTCGATGAGGCCATGGCGCATGACCCTACCGTACCACACCAGACCGGTGGCGAAGACATCGACAAAGCCAAAAGCAGCAAACACGGCAGAAAAGGAAGTAAGATTCTCAACTTCTTCCGTGGCACGGTCAAAGGCGGTGTCGAGACGACAATTGGCGCCGACAAGGTCAAGGCGGCGGCTGGGTCTCATCACGCAAAGCAACGACTCGGTGCTGTCCAACCAAAAGGCGCACGCTTTGTTGATGGACCTGTTGATTTCCAGGCTCGCGACAGAGGCAAGAAGGGCCATGTGTACATTACCACTGTTGCTACAATCCCCAGTATAGCTTTCTCGTCCGACTCGACGATCGAAAAGATCGGCACACAGGACCGTGAGGACCTCCACCCGTCCTGGACGATCCCAGTAGGTGATATCCAGGAGCTCAAGAAGATTGGCGGCTACGGGTGGAAGGCGAAGCTGGTCGTCGGATGGGCCATGAACCGCGAAGTCGCTGACGGTCTGGAGATCGTCGATCGTAACAAGAACGTGATCAAACTTACGGCTATGCCGTTGAGAGATGAGTTGTTCAACCGCCTCGTGGCTATGGGTGGACAGAAGTGGGAGTGCTGGTAAACGAGGTTGCAGTTCTATCCATTTGCAAGTCCTAATCGTCTGGGGATACCCACATACTGGAGTTGAGGCGTTATAGTCTGAACGGACAGTAAACAATCGTACCTTGATAGGTACTCTTCAATGAAGCACGTGATGCCACAACTTTTTGTATTCTCATGACAAAAGATTGCCCAGTAACCCTTCGGAAACGACCAAGAAACAAAATGATCCAGAGATAGAAACTGTCATTGTAGGTCATGAGTGGAGACAGGGGTTGGGTAGGTCGGAGTTATCGGAAGCGCCAAGGCGTTGGTTGTCAACACACGATTAACCTTCCAAACACCACGCTCCATGGACACAATACCCATACTTCAGCCATGAGGTTACACGCAAGCTCGGTATGGCAATCGGTTGCCGTGATTCTCCTATTGGGCGGGGCTGCGCAAGCTTCGCTGGGCGACAGACTTCCCGACTTCAAACATTGCTTGGAGGTCCGCGACAATGCCCTCACAGTTCCGCTCAGGAGGCTAACAGCTATTCCAGATCTGCAAGGAAGCCAATTGCGGCGAGAACCCAACGCCTATTCGTATGAAACCTTCTTAAGACCTCTCTATGGCGTCCTAACGCTACCAGCCTTCCACCGCCGCCTCCTTCTCTGGGATTGCCCCGCTGAATGCGACTACACCTGCCAACACGTCGTCACGGACAAGCGCCTCGCACGCGACCCGCCTTATCTACAGCCCGTATACCAATTCCACGGCAAATGGCCTTTCTACCGCTTCATGGGCGTCCAAGAACCGTTCAGCGTCATCTTCTCGTTGTTCAACTACCTCGCGCACGACTGGGGCATGTCGCAGCTGCGCGAGAAGATACCCGCCTCGTACACGTTGCGCAAATACTACCTGTGGTTCGGATACGTGGGCCTGGCGAGCTGGACGTTCAGCATGATCTTCCACACCCGCGACTTCGGCATCACTGAGAAGCTGGACTACTGGGCTGCGGGCGCAAACGTGCTGTACGGCTTGTACTACGCGCCAATCAGGGTGTTCCGTCTCGACCGGGCAGATCCGCGGAAGCAGAGCGTGTTGAGGCTGTGGACGGCGTTGTGCATTCTGCTGTACGTCATGCACGTCCTCTACCTCTCGCTGTGGAGCTGGGACTACACGTACAACATGGCTGCGAACGTCGTTGTTGGCACGCTATCGAACATCCTGTGGAGTGGTTTCAGTTACGTGCAGTACAAGAGGATTGGACGGACCTGGGCGGTGCTGCCCGGTATCTGCGTGGCGTGGATCATCTCCGCGATGAGCTTCGAGCTGCTGGACTTTGCGCCGTGGAAAGGCATGATCGACGCGCACAGTCTGTGGCACTTGGGCACCGTGGTCCCGACTATTCTCTGGTACAAGTGAGTTGAATCTTCGCCCGTTGTTTCAAGTAACGTGCTAACGGGATCAGCTTCTTGCTCAAGGACGCCCAGGAAGACATGGCAGGTACGCGCCTCAAGCAATAGCATCTGTGCTCCTCTCCTTTACTGCTGCTTACTACGTACCTCTCAGGCAAACTGCCTTTGGCTAATCGTGGCGCAGGCGCACGGAAAGGAAAGGATTAGGCCACCGCGGTAGACAGTGCATGTAGGTAGAGCTTTCGTAAGCAGTTATTATGTTGGTGCATAGCTTCTTCAGCCTTACTGCAATAATCTCTCTTCACTTCTAAACACCTCCTGATGACGAGACAGTGCGCCATATAGGTAATCGTGTATTCTAAAGTACCGCTTCGTTTTTATCCATACCAACGCCGCTGACCCCAGCTGCACATCCAACGACCACTGCCCATAGGAAGAGCCGTTCCGCAACAACGCGCTCCTCTCTCATATAGTGTTTGATGCATAGTTGTCAAGGAGCTTCCTTGCAGATGCCGGAGCTCGAGGCTTCGTACGTATAGTAGGTAGCCTGTGCGGACGTTGCAGCGGCAGGCGCGGTGCTTCAGGTTTCCTATGTTCGGTATCTGCAGCCGAGGGCATGATGGCCTTGGAAACCCAGCTACTGCTACTACAGTGCAGGCATAGCGGCATCGTCCGGGTAAGTGTTGGAGTCTGGCTCTGCTGTGTAGGGTGACGCCACGGTATCGAACGGTCGTTCGTGTGGTGCCGAGCAAGTCAAAGCAGATGTCATCCGGGTGGTGAGCGCTCGTAATTTGATCTTGAAATCAATGGCCGCGCGAAGGCCTGCACACGGGCTAGTTGTTCATCGATGTGTTCTCGTCTGGTAGTTGTTGGCGGGTAGTGGCTGTAGTAAGCCATTCAATACTTCACTCTCTGGTCTTGAACCATAGCTGTGAGAGGTTGAGATTAAACGTCGAGATTTCAATGAGGAGCACAGTACCCGGATCTGTCTGTGTGCTACATGATCGAGGCGGCGTTGGAAAGTGCGGCTCTTGAGCAAACTGACACACGTTTGCTGTTTAACGACGTACCTTGCTAGTCAGTGCTTGGCTGTAGCGAGTAAACTGGAGGCGGCGTCTGTCGAGCGCATGAGGTGCCATGAGTGAGGTGCTGTGGGTGGCATTGGTGGTTTGACGAGTCAAATCACTTGTTGACAGCACCTGCCAGAGCAAGAAGCCAGGTTGCTGCACACAGTGAGAGTCACCTTCACTCCCTCACAACAACGAGCAGTCAACCTCAGATCCCAGTCACTGCAACAATTGAAAACTGCCGCCACTTAATCGTAGTACATAATGAGTTACAAGTGTCATATTACTATCAAATCTGCATCATCTGAAATGGTAGTGCAGGGGTTCGATTATAGGCCTTGTCCTTATGCGTTCCAAAAGAGCGCCAGTTCGAATCTGGATAAAACCAATGACAACTATGATTGGCGATCCCAAAGCTGAGAGTTAAGGCTCTTGTTACAGGATAAGTATAGAGGTTTTCAGCAGTGCGATGAGAATTGTACTTAAGAAAGACCTTAAGACAGATGCGCCTGTGTTTTTTGCCTCTTTTTCTTTTGCTTGTCGGCCTAGAGTTACGCAGGTGGGATCAGGGATCCTGCGCTGCTGGGTGTAGTAGGATTGAGCAGGTTTTATGACAGCTATGTTGCGGCTGCGGCTGCTGTAACTAAGCAAGCGTGCTGACTGCGACTTAAAGCATATATATACCACATAATACGTCCTGATTCAATGGATCGAGCTCCCAGCTCGGTATAACAGTATGCCTGAAGCTGGCTTGTAAGGTAACAGGGAAGGTAAAGTTGTTAGTAACACAGTAAAATCTTACTCGACAACGAAAGCCGGAAACAGCATAAGTCCCAAGATATTGGTCTGTAGTGAACGAGTCTCAGAAGCATGCATCTCACGACCATTTCTGCTGGGCGTACATCGCGTGAATATGCAAGGTCACCCTGGTGCGCTCGGAGTTCAGGATCAACATGTAAATCTGACATAAGGGAGTATTGATATGACACACCCTCGAAGTTTCTTGGGCAAGCGCTAATAAAAGCAGATAGTTCGAATCTCAACGCTTTCACGTGGCGGCGCATCTGGGGGGCTGGTTGGGTCTTCGAACGCAGTATGGGCTACAAATCGCGCAACATCAGGTGAAGAATCGTATGTCTGTTGCAGCCAGTAAATAAGGGCATTACAAAGGTGAAAAGGGAACTTACCTTCAAAAGAACGACTTGCTCCGTGGTCATCTTAGGGAAGTAATACCACTTGTGCTTTGGCGAGTACTGTGATCTGGTTAGCATAGCCTAAAGCAGTTCTTATTAGGAATCTCACTTTGCAGACATAATTCTCACCATTCCTATCTCGGTACCGAAGGTGTAGTTTGAAGAAGTCAGAGTCTTCGCAAGATTGTACATCACACATGGCGAGTGGACGTTCCTCGACAACGCGGTTGATAGGCTTCCACACGTTGATGAAAGCCACGCGACGCTTCAACAGGTCCTCTGCTTCGTCACCAAGTAGCTGCTGAACTCGCAGAGGCCCAGATTCAGTAGTATAGTCGCAGTGCACGAGCATGACTGGAGAGCGCTGGGACGTGTTCTTCTCATCAGTGAGTGGCTTCTTGGCATTGGATTCGGTGCGTATTGTATGATCGAAGACCAGCACGCGTTTTGCACCCAGCTCTGTCTGGAGAAAATCGACAACCTCAGGGTAAAATTTGCTTCGCATGTTCTGTTCATCTTCCCATTCGCTATACGCTGTCTTGAAGCCCCGAAGTGCGAATCCGTTCTTGTCAAGCGTCAAGTCGTTAACGCGCGGCCATGCGTCCGAGACCGTGATCTCTACTGCTGAGTCGCCTGGTACGTGAATACCCTTAGCTTTGGGAGTCTCATAGAAGTAGATCTCTGTGAGCTGATCTACCTCACGGGTGTAGTTGATGGTAGTACGTACATCAGGCTGGGTGGACTTCGGCTGTTCGTTGCTCTGCCCATTGGGCTTGCCGTTGGGCAGAAGCGCCTTGTTGACTGCGCCTTGCGTGTTCTTCCAGCTGTCGAATTGCTCCATGCCCTCAATCATCCAGCGCTTGAGGTTCGGGTACTTCTCAAGCGGAAGGCGCGACGCCTCGTGGAGGTGCATTGGTGAAGCAACAGCGAAGTCCGCAATCGTGACGTTGTCGCCAGTGAGCCATTTCGTCTTGCCGAGCTGGTCGTTCAAAAGCCCACAGAGAGTATTCATATGCTCTGATTCGCCATCGATGACCTTTTGATCGGGCTCAGATTGGAGCAAAGGCTTCACAACGTATTCGACAAGGTAGATGTAGCACGACGGAAACCACTGGCACGCTTCCCAAAGTAGCCACTTATTAACAAGGGCACGCTGTTTGAGGTCCTTTGGGTACAGAGACTCGGCGCCAGAGACATCTGCCGCATACGCTAATATTGCGTTTGACTCTGTTATGACAAGATCGCCATCGGTGGCAGCTGGCACGGTGGCGTGCGGATTGATCTTCTTGTATTCCTCGCTCTTGTGCTGACTGCATGGAATTAGCGATGCTTGTACACCTACACCATAGTAACATGCCCTGTGAAATAATTGATATAATTATAGTTATAGTCTGCCTGAGGTGTCATAGTCAGTCTCAACCGTAATACGCTCACCACGATCGGATGTGCTCACCTTCATCTGCTGCAATCCGGCAAGAACCTTGCGGGAATTGACTGTGCAAGGATCACAGTATACTTGGATTGTCATTTTGTCGAGTACAATAATTGAGATTTGATTGGAATGAATATCCGAGTGTCTATCGTTGTAACTAAAAGTTCAGCTGTTGCGGGGTTTAAGTACGACGATACCCTGTGTAGATCTTCATGTCAGCCCTGCCTTTCGACGGGAGCTACCCCGCATCCTCCCGGCGCCCGACCAGGGTCACATGGCATCTATCTGTCGATCCGCCTGTACATAGAGACAGGTGGTGCCGCCGTACTCTTCCAATTCGCTACAATGCGTGATGCGGCTGCAGTCAGCATGTGGAAGTGTGCGTGGGTACCAATCCTTTTGCCCGATCCAGAAATCAGCACCATAGTTGCACTTAGTAGCCGACTTAAGATGTGAAGCCAGACAGCAAGATAAAATGATATCGAATACCTGATACTGACCATTTTGTAGATTAGTGCTCCATTCATGAAAATGCCTCAGAGCTCCGGTTGTATTGGCCATGTTAGTTCTGTCCATACATACTGTCACACTCAGCAGAGGCTTACTTACCACACAGCTTTTGGACTTGCTGCATCTACAAATTACTGGAGGCTCTATTGCTTACACAGTATACAGTACGGCAGGAAAAGCTGTGCTGGCCCAGACATTGAACGGGTACATGCGAACCTCAGCTGTGAAAAAATTGATTGCTAATTAGATTTTCTCGCAATTACATTACACATGCACAACAAAATATCACAATAGCTGGATAGCGAATGGTACTAAAGTTGAAGATGAATCAGGCAAAAGAACGCAATTGCTCGGAGGAACAAAATCCATAATGGGCACATCTTTTCTGGATATGTCCTGAAAGCTAGACTATCACGAATGATGGACGTACTGTGAGAAGAGTCAAGGCCTGCTTAGTGAATGTATAGAAACTTGGGGCAACTTTTCCAGGGCATCTTGAGGTCGAGGATCTGACAGAGGAGATTTGACGATTTCAATGATGCAGATGGACTAGCGTCTCGGCCCCTGCCGAGTGGGGCGGTGATGCGCCGGATCCTCGACTCCACACGACTTTGCTGTAAGAGGACTGATACATGTGAGACGTGTGAAGGACGTACTGCAGAGGTTGCATACCTCAATGCAATGTGTTGAGCATTGTAAGGTCACCGCAAGGGGCTATGAGCAGGTAAATCGTCATCCAGCTTCTTCCAGCTTCTTCGCCAAGCTCCAATCGGCGTAGACGGCTGCTCGCACCGATGGCCCTTCCTGCAGAAGCGGCGAAATCTCTCTTTCCTCTTGCAATCTTCATTCCTCATTCTCGATCTGTGCCTCGTCCTACGTACCCTCTGCATTCGGTATCACTCTTTTTCTGATTTGGGTTTAAGGCCATACGCAGAAGAAAGCTCTACTAACGCAGATTGTCTTCCCCTGAGCTTATGGACGCTGCGCGGTGGCGAAGCCGTAAGATTCAATTCAGGTTGAAGGATGTATTTTCTCACCAAACGAAGAACCAGCGCTCGACCCGCACACGACAATGCCTTTCCTGCGGCTCAGCTTTTTCTGCTCGGTATGGAAGACATACGTTACTTCATGACGGTCCCTAGGGCTAACGGATCTCCCAGCACTGGTGCGAGTTGCCGAGCCAATCGCATTGACAAGCATACTGCCGTATGCATGGAAGCTCGTCTTGAACTTTGAGGTCTCTTCAGTGTCTAATGCACCATTCTTCGCAGGGCTGCTCATATCCGCATTCTCGTTGGTAAGATGATCTTGTCGGATTACGAGCCATCCTGACGTTATCGCAGGCCGAAGCATGTAGTGGTATGTTTTGGGGCGCACTTTCTGATAGAATTGGTCGCAAGCCGGTCGTTTTCATCGGATGTGCAGGCACTATTACATCCCTCCTGCTTGTTGGGTTCGCTTCCAACTTTTGGATTGCTCTTGCTGGACGTATAATAGGCGGCGCACTCAACGGCAATATAGGTTAGGGAATCCCAGGATTTTAATTCGCTGCTGGACATGTCACTGATAGCTTGTAGGAGTGATCCAAACGATGGTTGGTGAGCTTGTGCGGAATCCAGAGCATGAACCGAGGGCGTATGCTGTTATGCCATTTGTATGGAGCATAGGGACAATAATTGGTCGTAAGTTCAACCTCAGCGTCTTGCCAAATCCTATGTGCTGACAATACAGCTTCTATTGGTGGCATTTTCTCTCAGCCTGCCCTTAATTTTCCGTCGTTGTTCAGCGCAACAGGTCTCTTCGCAAGATTTCCGTATCTGTTACCAAACGTCATATGCTCTTCATTGCTTGTCCTTTCGATGGCCATGGCATACTTCTTATTAGAGGAGACACATCCCGACAAGCGACTGGAAGACGTGGATAGCAGCGCCGCAGCTACTGCAGTTACCCCTTTGATCCAAGCTCAACGCAATGAACACCGAAGTCGTCCCAGGAGATCCTCAGGTCTTGTGGCTCGAGGAGCTACGGCCGATGCACCCGTAGACCTGGCATCAGAGTCATATGGCACATTCAATTCTGTTGAAGTGCAGCACGATGAGATGTGGCGAGTTCGATCAGATGGCGAGTGGATTGAGCAAAAATCCCGCGAGAAAGCCTTCACTAAGACTGTACTCACCTTCATTGTCGCGTTGTCAATTTTTACTTATCATAGTATGACGTACGACCACCTTATGCCGATCTTTCTGCAGGATAGGCGAGCCGGTGTTGTCCATGCACAAGAGCTATCATACACGGGTCTGGGCGGCGGTCTTGGGTTATCCACACAGCAAGTCGGCCTGATTCTTTCCATTAACGGAGTCATTCAACTCGCGATCCAAGCCATCGTATTTCCATTGTTAGCAGACTTCTTCGGCGTGTGGCGGCTCCTTCAACTGGTTACTGTCGCTCATCCTGTTGCGTACTTCATTGTTCCGTTCCTCCAGCTCTTGCCGCCAAACCTTGTTTATCCGGGATTGTTCGCCGCGTTGACGGTACGAAACCTTACCTCTATTTTGGCATTCCCTCTTTTGCTCATCATGATCAAAGAGGCGGCACCCGACAAGTCGCATCTGGGCAGGATCAACGGACTTGCAGCATCCACAGGAGCTGCCTGTCGGAGCGTCGCAAGCCCTATAGCAGGGTTGCTGTACGGCTTGTCTATCGAGGTCCGCTTCACCCCTTTGGCTTGGTGGGCATCAGCTCTTGTGGCCCTAATAGGTGCTATGCAGGTGCCTTTCATGAAACGCGCTGCGAACAACTGCCACTCACGAGTACGTTCTGCGTTCAGTGAACAGGCTCCTGCCGAGACAGTCCATATCACGGTAGAAGGATGACGAAGAGAATGATGTTGCTGTCGCAGATTTGAGGAACATTATATTGAAACAAACAAAGCGAGTAGATTTTGTTGCAAGGTTTTCAGCGGGTTTGGATTTTGGGACTCATCAGTCATGGTGTTTTGGAATGTCTTAAAATAAGCATCACAGATCAAGGTCTTCATCTATAGTAGAAGCATTAAGCATTTCTGGTCACAAGAGTCGGCAAGTGGATGTCCCAATGTATTGTATATAGGAACATTAATAACATAGATTGAGAGATCTTCTGCGTGCGGTATATACTTTCAGCAGGGCCATCTTCTGCGCTATCATACTCTATTCGTGTGGCCTGGCTTTACAAGCACAACGATGCTGATGCTCTTGTCTCACGCGACGCTTGGGGTAGAGAACTAGACACCTAGAATCCCTGGACGAATGCAGGTCCCGCAGGGTTCACGAGGGCTAGACAGAGGAAGAACTCAAGTTACGGCACGCACGGAGGTGGCGGTGTCAGGTACTCCACAAAATACATCAGCTGTGAATGAGCCCGGAACCTGCAAGCATTCCACGCTGTCTTTAATTCAACAATCTCAGACAGAAATCATTGCACCCGCATCAGTGGGCATGACGTATCCCATATCCAACAAATGCAGGTGTGAGAATACTCGCACCGCCATTTTCAGCGACGCAGAGAAGTTCCAAGTCTGAAGTCGGTGAGTCTTGAACGGTTGTAACCATCCATGTGCGCACAGGGCTGGCCGAGGTGACACCCGCATTACAAGCGATCCATCGCAACAATCCTTTGCATATCAAATACGGCTATATGAGACTGCGATCCATGTCGCCCGCTGCTTGTCGTTCGCCCATGGGCCTTGCTGGTGTGACATCTGAAGTGGACTTGAAACAGGAGGCTCGAGCAGGCAGTTCGGAAAAGACAGCGCGACGCTCAGGGCTAGCACATCGATAGAATCTACGGGAACGATCCCCAACGGGTAATGCACAATCCGCGATATTGCTGAAAGAGGCGCGCGTGGGTCGAAGGATGCAGGCCGGCGTGTTCGGTTGGCGAGACCTTCGGCGCGTCGGTCATCTTCCTCATCGTGTTCTCGGGCACCGTAAGAAACACCGCCATTCCACTGCAAACAACAGTCTGTCAGTCTTGAGGTTAGCAATGCATCTGCAAAACAACTAGACCAATTGAGCAAGTATTGGCAATATGCTTGACGCCCAGCTGCTCGACCAACCTTATAGCGGCGGTCTCATTGGCTAGTAGTCTGCATGACGGTTTACTTAAGCATCACATCTAGTGCGTTTCACGTGTCTCGCTTAGCCGTACCGCCCGACACCCGTTCGACTTCACGACAGGTCACTCTGCGGGCAGCTGACGGCTCGACCGTTCTATGGGCCTGCAGAGCGCGCGACAAGGAACATGGTCGCCCTGTTGACCACTGTGGCTGTGTACCTGGCTTTTTCTTTTGAATACTGACCAATAGTATGTGATGTTTCAGACTATGCGTTTCACTCTAGTGCTGAGTGTGTAGGTATATCTTCGTTTGCATGCCCGATGTACAAATCCTCAAGTTCCATTCTTCCTAATTCTCCATTCTACATTCCTTCCCCGATTCCGGGCCGGCAAAGTCATTCATTATCTTTGCCGTACTATTTGTACAGGATATCCTTCGTTTGATCCGTACTCCACAGCACAATCCTGCATCATACAGACACAACATTCACTACCATCTGATCTTTGATACCACAAGCGTATAATCTTATACTTTTGCATTCGTCAATATGAAGGTCTCTCAGATTGTGTTCGCTACAGGCCTCCTCGGCCAGGCAACTGCGACATGGAACATGTACGGCAATCCATTCAACTCGCCACAATACAACAACAACGAGTGTAGCGACAAGCAGAAGAGTGGATTCGACTGGAAAGACCTGAAGGACGGCGATTCCAACTTCAACTATGGTGACTTTGACTTCTCTGGTGGTTGGAAATGCTCGAACTCCTTCGGCAAGCGGGATCATCTCACACGTCGTACCTTTGGATCGAAGTGCATCAAGAACAAGATCAACAAGGAGAAGCCCGCTTCCTTCGGCTGTAACAAGCGAAAGTCTGGCTTCTCTATCACGCACATCGATGTCTCCGTTGAGTTCGACGTTGATATTGAGCTCCACTACCACATGGAAGATGGATCAAAGTGCAAACAGGTCGCTCCCTGTAAATCCTCCGGATCCACTATTCAGAACACTCAGTGTGGTGGCGCAAAGTCGGTCGATGTCTACCTTCCCAAGCACGATAAGTCGGACAAGGACTGCGAAATTGGCTTCCACAACATTGGATTCGACTGCAACCCTGGCCAGAGTTACAACCCTCCTTCCCCTCCCTCGCTCCCCTCGCCCCCTTCTCCTCCTCCCCAGAAGCCGACTCCTCCTCCTCCTTCCTCTTCCAAGGTTTCCGTCTCTTCGTCAGCAGTTGTTTCTTCGCCCCCTAGCACCACATCGTCCTGCAGTGGCGAGAAGTGCGGCTCTAAGCCTCCAACGACCTCCGATGCTGCTCCTCCTCCCACTACTGAGACACCTTGCGGTGGCTATGGACAGGAGTCATGTGAAGGTACTACCGATGTCACTTCGGCACCTGTCGAGACACCTACCCTTTCTACCGGACCCCCTTACGGAAACCACTCGGCTCCGGCTACCACTGCTCCTCCTACCCACGAGACAAGCCCTGTTGGTCAGCCTCCTGCGTCTGAGGGTGCCAGTGTTCCTGCATGCGATGGAGGCTACGGAGGCTCGTGCGAGGGTACTACTGCCGTCACCTCTGCTGTTGTCTCCTCGATGTCAACCATTGTCGCTTCTAGCAGTGTCATCCTTACCACTGGCGTTCCCGAGCCTTCCAGCCCCAGTTACCCACCTGTCAGCCCCCCTGATGTTCTCCCTAAGTGCATGAACACCTGGCTCGAGGTTTCTGGTAGCTGCAAGAACAACGCCGATGCTTCCTGCTACTGCAAGAACAAGGACTTCACTAAGCAGGTCATTGAATGCGTTTCTGCTTGGTGCGGCACCGACGAGGAGACCCGTCAGTCTCTTCAGTACCTCATCGGTATCTGCGCTGAGCACGTTCCCGAGAACCCTGGTCTTGTCACCGACTGCCCCACCTACATCCCTCTTAACCCTACTCCTGCTGCGCCTCCTGCCGGTGGCGCAAGCACTCCTGCAGGAGAGAGTGGTGTTCCTGCGACCACTCCCGCGCCTGAGGTTCCCGGTCAGGTTTCAGGTGAAACTCCTACCGCGTCGACCCCCTGTACCACCATTACATACGGTTCCACCACCCTCACTATCCCCCAGGTGCACTTCACTACCCAGACCAATGAGGCAGGCGCGATTCCCACCGAGCCCGTTGCCCTCATCCCTGGCAACACACCTCCTCAGACTCCTGCTACCACCACCGCACCTTACCCTATCTCTAGCCCTGCCTCTGGCACGACTCTTGCTACCTTCAAGCCTACTGGTACTGGAGCCTTGAACCCCACCTCTCCTCCCGAGTTCACTGGTGCTGCTGCGCCTTTCAAGCTGGAGGCTCAGCACGCTATTCTCGGTGCCATGCTGGCCTTTTTCGCCTTGTAATCCTGCGGTTCTCTTTTGCTTGTTATTGAGCGTGTTTTCCTTGGGTATATATAGGGATAGACAAAGTGTAGTTTGAATTTTGTAATACAAGTCGGTATTTGCATCTTATATCATGTTGTTTGTGATGCGTAGTGCACTTGATCCGTAAGGATGCTGCGCTTCGCTTGTTTGATGTGAAAGATAAAATGATACAATGCATCTTCGCAGACTTGAGGGTGTCGACAGCTTCATTTGACTAGCGTGGATGTTACGTCATTGGTTGTAAAGGCAGACACTGGAGCTTTGTTGATCCTGGACTCCGATCTCCCGCGCGCCATCCGCACGTTGCGCGCCCACCAAGCAGCATCGAGCATCAACACGGCAGCACCATGTCCTTCGTGGTGGATCAGATCCGGCGCATCGATGGCGCCCTCGATCGGTTGCAGCTCTCGTCAACACGTGCAGGGGAGAGCTTCTCTACACTGAGCGCAGCCGAGGCGCACGACCCAGAGAAGACTGCGCGTATCGCCCACCTGCAGAACTTGATCAAGAGCCTGTCGACCACCGCCAGCGCCAAATCGTCGCTCGTGCCCGGCGACAGAATCATCGAGACGCTCAACCGTGCTGGATTTTCAAGTAGCTGCACTACTTGTGCGCAGTGGTTTGCTCAGGATGATAGCGGCTCCGAGGCCTCTGAGCATGAAGGCAGTTACGAGCACGAGCTGGAGTGGCTACTGCTTAGCAAGGCCACTACCCAAGCATACGGCGAAGTTCTAAATGCTATCCTTAACCAGACGATCCCCATTGAGGATGATATCTGGTATTGGGACGATATCCTCTCAACCTACCGTTATGCCGGCCTATACTCGATACAAACGTCGCCTCTTCGGCTCTGGAACTGGTCCAAGGAGATATACCACGATGTGCGGTCGAAGGGTGGAGAAGTGGCAGATGGCTGGAGGCAGTTCTACGGGCTGGTCAAGCAGTCTGTTCAAGAGCGCAGTGTTGCGAACATATCACGGCGGGTCATCAGTCCACTTGCGCTGGTGAGAAACGAGGGGAGGAGGAAGCGCGCAGCTCTGAAGAAGATACGCTTGGTCAATGCGAACGCGCTCGGCGTGCTGCTAGGCGAAGGCTTGAGCAACGAGAACATCCACGATGACGGTATTCAGTCACCACACCCCTTTGGCACGCACGACAACAAGCACAAGTGGAAGGCGGTGATCACCAAGAGCATCGCTTTGATGGATGCTGTGATCCAGACGGTCAACACGGCTGAGCTTTCTGTCGAGAAGTTCGACGAATCAGTCGCCAGTATCACTCATGACGACCATTACTACGAACTCCACGAGGCGTCTGCCCACCAAGCTGCGACAGCGCTGAAGCCAGAGGACGTTGCCCTTCGTCTACGCTATCTCCTACAACACGCTCTCCCCACCTACAAATCGCACTTCACAGCGGCAGTAAAGGACAATGGGCGGCCGTCTCGGCTGGTCCGCTATTGGCTTCCTGCTACTATTCTCTTCCTGTCGAGTACCACCATCCTTCGCATTGTTGTCAGTCGTCAAGAGGAGATCAAGACATGGGTCCGCGAGTTTGGCCAAACCGTCATCGACTTTTGGTCGAACTGGGTGGTGGAGCCTACCAAGAAGGTCATTGGAACAATTCGTCACAACGAGGACAGTGAAGTGTCACTCCTGAGCAAACGTAGCCTTGAGTCCGACCGTGCAAGTCTGGAGCGCATGGTTGTTGACTTTGCTGTCAAAAACCCTGACGGGCCGCCCCTGAACGAGTCGCAGATTGCGGACATCAGAGCCAAGATCCGGGAAGGTGATCTCACGACGGTCCTCAAATCGTATGAGAAGGACATCCAGAGCCCGGTGAAGGGAGCTATCGTTGGCAATCTCGCAAGCGCGTTGTTGATCCAGGTGCAGAAGACCAAGGTGGACATTGAGGTCGCTATGAGTGGCATTGACAGCATCCTGAAGAGTCAGGAGCTACTTTTTGGCTTTATCGGTCTCACGCCTGGCGTGCTCGTTTCCGTTGGCATGTATCGATGGCTGAGGAGTGTTTTCAGCAATCGTAGGGGCATGCAGCAGTGGACAAAGCAGGGTCAGCTGCTGCTTATTCTCAGGAACATTGACCGCATCTTGACTGCCGCCAGGCCCACGGAGTTCGGCGAGATGTCGTACCAGGACCATGGTTTGCTGCTCTGCGATGTGCACTTACTGCGCCAAGCTGCAAGCACAATCCTCCCAAGACGAATCTTCCACGAGTTCCTGGTGGAGATTAACGAGCTGGTGGATGTGAGGACCGGGCTGGAGAGGCAGCAGAAGGTGGTGGAGCGGATACGCTGGGCGTATTCGAAGTGGTTCACGTGAAACAATCTACTGCAGGGCAACGAAAAGCAATATTGCCCATTTATATAGAAGGCAATAGCAGGCATAGCAACTGCACATACAACGCAATCCTTCCAACAAGTCCACTGCGAGGGCGGTGCAGACGGTGTGTGATGTGTAGTCCACAGGTACCCATGTGCGCGCGTCAGGAGGGGACGTGCAACTGGGCGGGCATGACAATGACCTGGCCCTGGGCAGGGCGGTGACCAGCCAAGAGTCCGCGGCGGGCACTTGTGCTTCAACGTCAGTTCAAGAGCGCCCTGCACAGCACCAACACGGCTACCACGCAGCAACACCACCGCTCGACTCTGTCGCCCGCGCACTAGACTTTACCCCGCCGATTCGCTGTTCGTCTGCATCGCCGCCGCCGCTTGCGCATTCCCCACCGCCACCAACACAGGACACCTTCGCTCCCTCGCGGGTGTACCGCCGCAACCCATCCACTCTCTCTCCCTGAGGCTCCTCGACAGCGACTGCATACGCACACCCACGGGACCCCGCACACACCATTGTAACCATGGCCGGGACAAGAAACTATGACTTCCTCGTAAGTCCCCCACGGGCGTGCATCCGGGCTGCCCATAGCTGCGCACACCGCCCCGCCGCCGCAGTTCCAGGGTACTAACACCACCGCAGATCAAGCTCCTGCTTATTGGCGACTCGGGTGTAGGAAAGTCGTGCTGCTTGCTGCGCTTCAGTGAAGACTCGTTCACGCCCTCGTTCATCACCACCATCGGCATCGACTTCAAGATAAGGACCATTGAGCTCGATGGCAAGCGCGTCAAGCTACAGATCTGGGACACAGCGGGTCAGGAGCGCTTCAGGACCATCACCACGGCCTACTACCGCGGCGCGATGGGTATCCTGCTTGTCTACGACGTCACCGACGAGCGGAGCTTCAATAGTACGTCACATGGCCGCACTGCGCAGGCAGCAGCTCTTGCACCGCACGCAGCCACCAGCTAACACCCCCGCAGACATCCGCACGTGGTTCTCCAACGTCGAGCAGCACGCCACCGAAGGCGTCAACAAGATCCTCATCGGCAACAAGTGCGACTGGGAAGAGAAGCGTGCCGTCAGCACCGAGCGCGGTCAGGCCCTCGCCGACGAACTCGGCATCCCCTTCCTCGAGGTCTCGGCAAAGAGCAACATCAACGTCGATCAGGCTTTCTACTCGCTCGCCTCGGATATCAAGAAGCGCCTCATCGACAGCGCCCGGTCCGACCAGGCCGCCGGCCCCTCGGTGAACGTGGGTGACGCAGGGGGCGCAAATGCTGGCATGGGCGGCAAGTGCTGTTAAGATCATGCTTGTGGTAGGGTGCAGAGGATGGCAGTGCGAATAGGGCGTGGGTGTGGCTGTTATCAGGGTGCTTGCTGGCCCCCCAGCACAGGACGGAAATGAACCAAGAGTCGGGTAACGCAGTCACGACGGCATGTCTCATCCAACCGGCCTTATGTTTCCCATCTGCCATGTGGCGGGGCAAGTACGAGAGTACAAGTGCGAGTGGCGCAACAGTTGTTTTTTCCCTCAGTCGTGTATCTTGAAAGGTGTTCGAAAGGCGTTTCTATTTTCTGCGAGAACTAGGCGTTCCCCACCCTTTCTATCTATTCTATCTTATCTTACATGCTCCCGTAGGTCCAGGCGAAAGCTACGTTACGCTTTGTAATGCGAATCTGTACATGACTTGCTTGATTTGCATCTTACCCGTATATCCACTTTGAAGTTTTGCTTCACAAGTCGTTTTGTATATTCATATCGTTGGCTTTTGCTCTCGGTACGAGTGGAGAGCCCTTGTGGTGTTGGCTCCTTTCCCCGTAACATTTAAGAGATGAGTCGTTCGCGTGGAACACACTTTCCGTTGACCCAATCAGAGTGATGCGAGTCGAGCTCGCTTCGTTACTCGCCCCACCCCTTCTTCACTCTTACACGAGCGACCTATCGATGATGGACGTGCCTGTGTCGTTGCGCGACTATGCATTATCGTACGCTCGATACGAGCAAACATGAGGTCAGGCTACTGCACCTCGCACCTTCTTTGGATCGACGGCGGGCAATCGCTTGTCACTTCAGCGTTGTCTCACTTAGCCATGGGAGCCCGCCAACCCATTTTGAGGCTCTCTCTTACGCATGGGGTGATCCCATCTTCAATCGAGCAATTCGGTTAGGAGGCATCCCTTTCGCGGTTACGGCGAATCTCAAAGCCATCTTGAGGGCTCTGCGACATGCGCATCAAGAACGGACCCTGTGGGTAGATGCGGTCTGTATCGATCAACACAATATCCAGGAACGGTCTCATCAGGTTTCACGAATGAACGATATCTACTCGCATGCTGAGAACGTCATTGTATGGCTTGGAGAACCTCAGTCTGACGCGGCACTTGCCTTTGACTTTCTTCGAGAATTCGGACGACAGCGTAACGAGCTACTGATGTCGACCGAGGAAGATCGTAACACAGAACAGACAGCTATGTCAGTGCGATCGTTACTGACGAGATCGTGGTGGACACGTATCTGGACAGCCCAAGAATGGATTCTCGCTGGACGCACAACGTTTCAGAGTGGACAGTACATACTTGCGGGAGAAGTACTGATCCGGTGCCTGAAGCACTACCGCTACCATATTAAGCATGCCGACTGTTGCGCTATGCATCTGACATCAGATTTCTTGTTCAGACTTGGGGATTCGCTCCAGCCACTGTTCGCTTTGGACGCGGTCAGGCAATCATCCGCTTATCAGGACTTCTCGAGTACCTTAGGCTATCTTCGCATGCGGCAGGCTGCGGATCCACGCGACAAGATCTATGGTGTTCTGGCTCTTGCAGCATCTCAATATGCCGGTCTCTTGAGAGCTGATTACAATGCATCTGTGGAACAAGTTTATGAGCAACTTGCATTGGCGCTGATTGACCGAAATAAATACCTAGACATCTTCAGCCACATTGCTCCGAATCAACCTCGGGCCCTTAACGTTCCGTCGTGGGTACCCGACTGGACTGTGGATATGGGCAAAGAGTATAGTAGCGACTGGACTGAGAGGTTCAAGATGACAACGAAGTACGACGCTTGCGGAAGCTGGACTATTGCTGAGTACCAACACTCGCCTGGCGTCCTGCGCATCAAAGGGCTTGTAATCGATACAATTGCTGCCCTCGGCACCAGACGCCTTGGCTCGTACAAGAAGACTCAGCTTTATCGGAATCAGCTGCTGGACGACATGTTCGAGATTGCAAAGCCAATCGATACAGGATACTACCATGCGTATCATGGTCAGCGACAGACCAGAAAAGAAGCTTTCTGGCTCACAATGTGCGGCGGCTACCAAGATATGACAAGAGACCGACCCGGAGCCATCAGTGAACCGCATGTTGATGACTTTGAACCATTCGAGGAATGGGAAGCCTGGTTCAGAGGAGCGCACACATCTTATCAGTTCAAGAATGATCGATCGCGTAGTGTCGCGGACAGTATTGCTTCTGTCAGCAGAGGTCGAGCATTCGGTCGTACTGGGCAGCACGACCTCATCGGATGGGTGCCCAAGAACAGCGTAATGGGAGACGTGGTGGCTGTTCTGACCGGGGGAACGATGCCTGTCGTACTTAGACCACATCAGGGATACTACGCCGTAGTCGGCGACGCCTACGTTCATGGAATCATGGATGGCGAAGCTTTACCCCTTTCCACTACCTTTTGGTTTGAGCTGCACTAGGACCAGGGCGTTTGTCCGTTCTCGGCCATGTCGCCAAATACATACGCCATGAGTGATTGTGTACACCAAATACATCTCACTGGCGGTATCTGTTGCGAAAAGTTATGTTCTTGGTCGCAATGTAGACCATTGCAATCGAAAGCAGTAATAAGGCGTTATAAAACCGAGGGAATTCTGGACTGGGCAGTTCTCTCACTCACTTACCTGAGCCAGGGCCTGACACCATACCTACAGAAATGGGTTCTAAGGATTACTTGGAATGTGTTTCAATGGCAACTTCAAACCTAAAATCGTTTCATGTGCCACGGAATATACAGGTCAAGTGTGGTGGTTTACTGTGCCGCAAGGCTGCAGCAGCCAACCAATTGCATCCCGTCGCCCCCGCGACAGCGCTTATGCTCGAGTATATACTAGGACCCTCTCAACCCTATTTGAAGACCAGATGAGCTCCATTCACATTCACTTTCCTTAGAGAATTCTTGGCCGTTGTCAGCCGATAGCTTCGTACTGATCCATCATCGCTATGCAGCCTGCTTCATCAGGTGCGGTCGGAAAGTTAGACAGTGTCTTGAAACAGCTCGGGACGAACCAACCGGGCACTTTTCTTGAGACTCAAGCCATCGTCGAGAACATACGCATCAAGAAAGGCTACTTGGACCAAGATTTCTTACAAGACATTGAGCAGCTGAGACCAGAACATCAGAACTACATTTTGCAGTCCCTCGAAGACAAGAGAGCAACCGAAGCTGCTTATACCACAAGGTAAGATCTTACCAGCAGCCTAACTGCAAATTCTCACTCCCATTAGCATCGCAGAACAATTGTATTCCTCGAAGTACCGCTTTTTGTACGAGATAATACAGAATGCGGACGATTCGAGATTCTTAGAGCGAAAGCGCGAAAATATCGAACCATTTCTGAGGTTCAAAGTTACCCCGGAGACCTTTACCATCGAAACAAATGAGGATGGGTTTACTCGTGAAAATGTCGAAGCGATCTGTGCAACAGGGAAGAGCTCCAAGAAACAAACGTCCGAAAACCAACACACAGGCGAAAAGGGATTTGGCTTTAAGTCAGTCTTCTCTGTCGCAGATGAAGTCCATGTACAATCGGGACTGTGGTCATTTCGATTCCAACACCGCCAAGGTGAAGATGGTCTTGGGATGGTCACTCCTCTCGAAGCTGCACGCGAAGATCTCCCGCCAGATGTGACCACCAGAATTACCCTTCGCCTCACCTCAAGCGATCCCGAAGAGTACAAGAGATTGCTCGAAGCAATCGCAGATATGCCAGATACTATCCTCTTGTTCTTACGACAGCTACCAAGCATCTGCGTTGATATAACGCAGACTGGCGGGCGTAAAGAGGTCATCAAAGTTCGAAAGGTAGCCTCAACCCCGGAGAGAGCGCAGATCGACAAATCACGAAATACGAACAATAACGAAGAACTAAGTGCAAGTGCTTATCACATGTTCAGGCATGTCGTGGAGAAGATGCCTCGAAACGATCGCAGGTTGGGCCAAACAGTGACGTCTGTAGATCTGGCATTTCCGATTGACCCAGTTACTGGGCAGTATCAAATTTCGCCCATGGGACAATATCTGTTCGCATATTTACCGCTGCAGCGCCTTCCACAGCTTCCGGTAAGATCAAAATTCTCGCGATCTGAGATCTGAGCTCATACTTCATATACAGTTTCTCATACAAGCCGACTTTGTTACCTCGGCAAATCGAGAAAGTGCCGTCGATTGCCCCTGGAATCTTGCTATATGTGGAGGTGTCAAAGTAGCTTTCACACAGGCTATCAAAACTTTCGCTACAGCCAATCATTCTTTGAGACACGAGTGGCCAAAGTATCTGCCATCTTCACCCATGGAGAAGCCTTGGAACTGTCTATACCGGGGCATTGTTGATATTCTGGAAAAAATGCCTGTACTGGAGACCTGGGAGCAGCGCAGGTTCAAGAGCCCATCTGAACTGATGATGCTTCCACACGATTGTCTCTGTCAAGGAAAACCGATTCTCCAAGACCTCCAAGAGGAGATCTATCTCGCCCCAGAATACCGTCTTCTTAACACAGGTATACTGGCCGATCTTGGTGTTAAATTCTTGAATTGGTCGCACCTAATACCCAGAGTTCAAGCAGACTTGACCAGGAAGACCTCACGAATAAGAACCACAGAACGAAACAGTCTTTGGTATGAGGCATTTGCTGAGCTCATAATGAGAGGGCTTGGATTCGGAGACATCACATCATCACGACTCAGGAAAATGGCGCTCATCTGCTTAAACAAGCCCAATCAATGGACAGGGGCACCCAGAGAGAGTAAAGGTGGACTGCGGACGATCTATTTCCCCACTACTGAGTCGATTCCAGTTCCGAGGGATATTGGATTGCATCTGGCAGATGATGTCGCCTCAAGCAACACGAAAGTCAAGGCGTTCTACGAAGCCATGGGTGTCGAGGTGTGCCCAGAAGATGTTGCTTTTGCTGCCATCAGAACTGCGCAGGGAGCGACAAGTAACCCCTTGGATCATCGCCTAAATCTCCATACTCACCTTACGTATCTTTATCACTTCCATGATCAACCGACGGTGCTCAGGGATTGGATACATATACCGACCGATTGTGGTTATGCACGTTGCGATGGCGAGTTTTATTTTGCCTCGGGCACTGCGTACCACCTGGATCAACTCTTGTCACACAGAATCAGGTCAGAGAACAGATTGAAATGTAATCTGATGACCGCCGAATTCTTGCGGACAAACTCTTCCAGGACTTCTGTCCGATTTCCGGCGCGGACCTGGCTTTCATGGGTCAAAAAAATTACCAACGCTCGGTATTATCCACCACTCACACGTCAGAGAGATACTAAGGTCTACCTACACCATGACCTAGAGAACATTCTCAAGTACAACCCATCCAAGTTCCTTGGAACTCTTCGCGCGCACTGGAGTGAGTATCGAAATGCAACGTGGCGAATTCTCGATCATCTGAGAGACTGTCAAGTCTTGTGTCAGTCAGGGATTTCGCATTCCCTTCATTCCACCTATTTACCAACATCACACGTACTTGAAACAGTCAAGGAATTTGGTCTTGGTAATTCAGAAGTTCCGATTCTGGATCTGTCTGTGGATAAGTTGAGCAATGAACAGTATCTTGATTGGCGGTTCCTGGAAGAGTTTGGCGCCTGCCCCAAGCCAGACTTAGCATTCTATCAAATTGCGCTCGAGACGCTCAGCCAAACCAAGGATGTCTCCCTTGAGAAACTACGGCTCTTGTATAAATCTATGGCTGTTCCCGTTACATATGGAGAATATGAAAACCTCCGGTTGGTTGAGCATCTTGTCAGTATCGTATTTCGCTAACGGTGCCCAGTGGCTACTTCAACAATGGGCTCTATATACACGATCCAAGCAATGCAAATGGCTGGGTCACTGCCAAAAACTGTGTCTGGCACGGTCCAAAGTTTTTGTCTTGTGTCAGTGTTCTCGAAACACACTACTCTGGGGATAGCTCCTTAAAGCATTTCTTCCAGGAAATATTGGATGTCCAAGACTCAACGATCAATACAGTTCTCAGCGAGCTCAAAGTTCTTAGCGACACTGTTCCATCTAATGACAGGGATGATGTTCTGTGCCGGACTTACCAAGCATATACCTATCTGGATGCACATTCTGAGAGCAGTGAGTCTCTGGAGCAGATCAGGTAAGATGCCTACTTCAATATTGACTATTTGCCTTTCTATGTACAAGCGCAGACTTTGAAGAGGTAGATGCTGACTACAAGTATCAGAACTGCGTTCAAGAATCACCTGCTTATTTTCGACAACGTGGGAAAATGGCATACACTTGCTACATGCTACTGGACTAGTCCATCGCCACTCGAAGGTCACATTGATTTGCAAGCGATCTATCCAGACCTTGAAGTCTTCTTTACCAAGAAGTTAAGGGTGAAAAAGGCCAGCCTGGTTGCGTTGATAAGGGAAATTAAGAGG
The DNA here is from genome assembly GCA_002116315.1 of Epicoccum nigrum. Classification (NCBI taxonomy): domain Eukaryota; kingdom Fungi; phylum Ascomycota; class Dothideomycetes; order Pleosporales; family Didymellaceae; genus Epicoccum; species Epicoccum nigrum. The sequence continues at coordinate 638,883 of KZ107838.1, forward strand.
ACAGCGGAGCAACTCCACCCAAAGATCGAGGCTCTTCGTTCCTTACTGATCAACACTGGCAGAATGATCGCCACTGGTAAAATTGACGATGACGCCAGGAAAGCTCTGGAAGATCTACATCAAGTCAAATTCCTCCCAAAACGTCTTCGCCATGGTCTAATTATTCTCGTCGGTACTTCCGAAGATTTTGCCGTCATGGATAATGTTCGGTATGGCGAAGCTTTTGCTGACCATGAAATCCTGCTTGACTTTGACATCCACGAGTCGCAGATCATACACGAAATGCTCCGTTCTTTAGGGCTAGAGCAGCGCTATCTTTCTTTCGGAGTCACGGAACGGTCGAGTATCGTCAACAAAGGTTCCCATAACCATGTTTTGTCACGTATCCTCAGGAACAGGGCTTATGCCCTTTACTGGTGAGTGAGCACTCCTTTCTATCATGTTCTCTCTTGGGGCTCCAGCAGAGCTATCACTATGTGGCATCCACAGTAGGATACAAATCGTTGCAAGAACTCGTGTCTGACGCAAAACAGTTGTGCTGCAAAAAACAAAAGCAGAAAAGCCTTAAGAGACGATCGTGCACTCTTCAATCAGCTGGCTACAGTCGCTGTCTTTGCTACAGACGAACTAACGACGACCTTAGTCCTCCAGCTTCAAAACCATACTCTCGAAGTGGAGAGTGATAGAATAGGTCTGCACCATACAGTCCTCAACGACGATTTGAGGGTTTACATACCAGATGATCCCAGACAGCAACGCATCTGCCGCCGATCACAGCTTCCCGGGATGCTAGCCATCATCACTGGCTGCAATCAGGCTGCAAAAGACGATATCTCTGCTATCCTCTCATGTCCCATAAAAGATCTGGACGACATAATGCTGGAACGCGATATCACCGACGTGCCATGGATTGGAAGACCAGTCCTCGATTTGGCTGAGCTCCACGAAGATGAGCAGTCCGACACCCTAGGTGACAACGTTGACCTGCATATAACAAACAGTGTACTGCCGGATGAACACCCTACTCGTGATGGATTAATTGCTCAATCTTCGTCCGCCATGCAGCGCACGGTGTCAGTTGCCCATGGCCGCGCCAGCCACGACCACGTCGTGGGAGAGTCCGAATCTGAGGAACATGTTGCAACTTGGACGGAACAGTACTGCAAGCTCCTTGATCAGCTAATTGCATGCGCGCATGGCAGGGACATCATCACCAATCACATATTTTGTAGTACGACTGCTTTTGGATATCCTGGAGTTGACAACTTCGCATACAACCGGCGAATAGGAGCTGCTGGCGAGTTATATGTAAGCTCCTCTCATGCTACTCAAATCCCAGGTCGTAGACTAATGTTATGTACAGGTCTTTGAGTTACTTTCCACATTAGACCTCGTGGATTTCTCCAGCCGAAATTGGCAAAGCAGCATTCGAGGGACAGTCGCTGTTCACCAACAATACAGCAATTTACGTGATTGGGAAGGCCAAGAGACCACGGATCTTGTGTATCTTGATCGGCACGGTGCTCTAACCGGGTATCTGCGTCGCCATTGCATCGAAAGTTTCCCTAGTCAGATATCATTGGATCACAATCACCAGACCTGTCCCATTGAATACTTTCTGGAAGTAAAAAGTACGCCTGGGAACAGCAGAACACGCTTCTACATGAGCGACGCCCAATACAAACGGGTATGTGCAGAGAATGCGTGTGATCAAAGAGATGATAGACTGATTGTTAAACAGATGGAGACTATGTCGCAGTCGTTATCACGTGGACGATTCCAAGTCTACGTTATCTTGCGGATCTCTGATCTGCTAACTCCACGCGTCAAGCCCGATATCTTCGTTGACCCTCTGAGATTCAAGGGTAGCCTTTTGAATTTCGAAGCGGAGAAATGGTATGTCACGATGAGGTAGTCTTGCGCACAGACTAGATTTTGGAGCTGAGGGTTGGTTTGTCACTATGGTAGAGTCTTCGGTATCAGAAGATTGATAATGTACTTGCTGGCCTCGCTATTAGATGGTCGAGACCAGGTCTCCTGCGTCAATATGTACGCACAGACTTCCCCAGAAATCCGGTTAGCTTCGTCCACTTGCACTTCGAAAAGGGCAGGTGGTGTCCGGGGCGAATCACTTCTTCAATCGGAGTGCAAATGGCTTCACGCCTACGTTAAATAGATACGTACAGATGATTTGGAGTCCTGATACCATCGTACGTGGATGATTGCTGTATCTGATTCTCCTATTAGAAGCCACTGATCGGCCGTCTTCAAGAGATCTAAACTTGGATGACAGCCGGTTGGCTTCATTCTATTTGGATTAGAGGTACCTGGTAGCATCGTTATTATCGATTCCCCCGAGGTACTGTGCATCAGAATGAGCACAAGAGACAAAGTTCATAGTCCCGATCCGTGAAGGTCACGATGGCAGGTTGGTGTTGCGGCTGAACCAGGCGAGCATTTGTGGGTCGATTACATCACAGCCGCGCTAGTCTCAACGACGCGGCCGCGCAAACTCGGGAGCCTTCCTCTTCTTATCATCGCTTAACTCTTAGTGGTAGAGCTTGTTTTCAGCCGCATGGGATCATCGCTCCTCTTTCCCCGCGAGAGACTCGGCAAGACGTTTTAATACTGAGATTTTCATGACCGAGACTGGGCTTGTCGTCACAATAAGCGGATACAAGTGGAACGTCTCTCTGCAATGAACTATGATCGCCAGTCAACAGTAAAAGTTCCGCACTGCGATTTGGAGTGCATCGACGATGTGGTAGGAATCTGGCAGTTTGTGCCTGCAAACTCAATCATGCGTGCTCGCCAGGCCCACTGCGAAGAGTGGATGGGTGGATGCTGTCACTCTGGCATTGATTCAGTGGTAGACTGGGCGAAATCCTTCTCCGAAGACTTTTGCCAAAGTCTTCTGGACTCAAAAGGACCCAATGTTCCCTACAGGCCCCCATTCTGCACTCCATCTTTCCCCCAGCATTCGCCGCGATGTTTGAGCAGGAGAAGGCTAGACAGTCCTCCCCCACACCGGCGGCTTCGGGTCGGCCTCTACCCGACGACACACCAGTGACCACCCGACCCAATTCTCTACGAGAGAAAAGCGACGATGAGAAGTCGAGCGATGGTCCCGAAAACCTGGATAATGGGGTACTGGACGGCGAACCAAAGCATCCACCCACCGTGCCTGATTCGCAAGGCCGTCGCGAGCTGAAAGAGTGGGAATGCTGGGACAAACTCGCCTACACGTGGCCCAAATGGAAGAAAGCTATGTACTTGTCATCCATTGCTGGGATTCAGATTTCCATGAACTTCAATACATCGGTCTACCCCAGTGCCGTCAATCCTTTAGTTGATCACTTTGGCATTAGCGACCAGCAGGCTCGTGTTGGTCAGATGATTTACCTGCTCATGTACTCTTTTGGCTGCGAGCTTTGGGCTCCATGGTCGGAAGAGTTTGGCCGGTGGCCGATTCTGCAGTTGAGTCTTTTCTTTATCAACATCTGGCAGATTCCAGCCTCTGTTGCGCCAAACTATGCAACGATCGTCGTCGCTCGCGCCCTTGTAAGCGTAATGTACAACGTTTCTGTACCAGAGGCTAATAGTGTTCAGGGTGGTCTCTCCACTGCTGGAGGCAGTGTTACCCTCGGACTGATTGCGGATCTTTACGAACCAGAGACACAACATTGGCCACTATGCTTCATCGTATTGTCCTCCACCATCGGCACCAGTATCGGTGGAGTCATCGGCGGCCCGATCGAAAAGTACCTGACCTGGCAATGGAACTTCTGGATCCAGCTCATCTTCGGTGTTGTGGTTCAGGCCATTCACTTCTTTATGCCAGAAAGTCGCTCTACCATTCTCATGGATCGCGAAGCAAAGCGACGTCGCGAGAGTGGCGAAGATCCTAACATCTACGGACCGAACGAACTGAAGAAGCCCCGTGTATCGCTTAAGGAAGCCGGCAAGATCTGGCTTCGACCATTCGAGATGTTTGTTCGTGAACCCATCGTGCTGTTCCTGTCTCTTCTGTCCGGATTCTCTGATGCCCTCATCTTTACGTTCTTGGAAGCCTTCGCTATCACGTACCCAGCCAACTTCGGCTTCGGTACGCTTCAGGTAGCTTGGGCGTTCATTCCTATCAACGCATCTTACTTCTTCACGTACTTCCTGTACTGGCCAATCTTCTGGAGGGACGAGGCTCAAAAGAAGAAGCATGGACAAGACTACTATGCACCTGAGCGACGATTGAAGCCTCTCTTGTGGCTTGCTCTCTTTGAGCCAATCGGTCTTATTGGGTTTGCGTGAGTGTTCCAACAAGTCCAGCATAGCCTATCAAACTAACATTACGCAGATGGACATGTATGGGACCACCCCAGACACACTGGATTGCGCCAATGATCTTCTCATTCCTTGTCGGTCTCGCCAACTTCGCCATCTACTATTCCTCCGTCGACTACATGATCGCGGCTTACGGTCCATACTCTGCTTCTGCTACCGGTAAGTCCAAATCCCGACACCACTACTTGTCAAGCGCTAATATATCGCAGGTGGTAATGCTTTCGCACGAGACTTCCTTGCGGGAATATCCGCCATGTACGCCGCCCCGCTTTACCACAATCTCAGCCAAACGCGCCCTTCGGAATTGGCTACCACAACGCTTGCTGGTCTGTCTTGCTTGATCGTCGTTCCAATCTACGTCTTCTACTGGAAGGGGCCTGAGATTAGGAAGGCGAGTAAGTTTGCTTCTATTCTCGCTGAGGATAGGAAGGCAGAGGGCGTACGACGTCTCAGCAAGGCGGACAATTTGCAAGTTTGAGTCAACCAGGTGGATCTTGCACTATTTCATGACTAGCTACGAATATCATTCATAACCAGATTGCTTCTACTTTGATTTCTATAAGGACTTCGCTTCGTACTCATTATCAATCTGAAGGATCATCATACGGTTGAAAAAATCTCTATTCGCCCCGAAGACCCTTTTGAGTTTGTTTATTATGCCAACGTTTCATTCCAATGCAGGGTCCAAAGTTAAGTTCACTGGTAGAAAAATGTCACTTCGGGATTGCGGGGTAGTGTTGATGCGGGGAACATGAAATCCTTGGAAATGGGATTTAGCAATTGCTGGGCTTTGAGTTTTACGGCAGTGCATATCCGAGCTGCCTTCAAGCCTTCGGCGACGTCATCTCAGGCCATTTTTCAATGGCTTTATAGTATATGATGGTAACCCGACGTTCCCACGACGATTGCAGTCTTTTCCAAACGTCCCTTCCTCTACCATCGCAATGTGGTGCGCAATCGTTACACTGCTACTCTGCTCCAGTTTTGTAGCCAGTCAAGCCGACTATGCCAAATTCGTGAACCCGTTCTGGGGGACGGTAGGCTCGATCTCAAACTACACCTTTGGCGGCGGTGCAGTCTTTGTGGGAGCCGCGGTACCCTTCGGCGTCGTCAAGTTGACCATGGACACGTTCGTGAAGAACACGAGCATCGCCGCGCTGCAGGGCGGGTACACCCCCAACGGACTCATCACGGGGTTCTCCATGATGCACGAGTCAGGCACCGGAGGTTGTTCCAAATACGGCGTCGTCTCGCAGATGCCGCTTACAACCATTGAGGCCCCGGTCAATCTTCTGGACAACAGGACGTATTGGCAGCAAAGAGTTGGGAATGACGAAGCTAGTATCGGATACTTCAAGACTGAGCTCGAGAGTGGCGTTAAGACTGAGCTCAGCGCGACACGGCATGCTGGGTTTTATCAGTACGAATTTCCTGCCCAAAGCAAGAAGCACATTCTTGTAGATGTGTCGCACTATTTGCCCAACGTTGTGGGCGGTTATTGCACGCAGACGTATCGTGAAGGCGAAATCAAGCTATCGGAAGATAGAAAGAGCTACCAGGGCCACGGAACCTATGCGGGCGGTTTCAACGAAGGAGCTCCTTACACAGTGTACTTCTGCGGAGAATTCGAGAACGTACCTGATCAAGCTGAGACTTTTGCTGGTCGAAACCAATTCCCGGGCTTCAACTCCATGAACCCAGAGCCGTTACCGTGGCCTACTTTTGCATTTGAGAACAGGACTACTCCCCAAGGAAGTCGAGTGGGTGCGGTGTTCACGTGGGGGAACATTACAACCGTCCGGTCCAAGGTGGGTATCTCATTTATCTCGGAAGAGAAGGCGTGTAGGTTTAAAGATGAGGAAATCAAGTCTTGGAGTATAGCAGAAACTGTAGACGCGGCCGTGGCAGAGTGGAATCGAGATGTGTTTAGCAAGATACAGGTTGATACTGGCGAAGGTGCGAACAGGGATCATCTAGCGATGCTTTACACTTCGTTGTATCTTATGCATCTGATTCCCTCGGATCGAACGGGTGAAAATCCGTTATGGGAGAGCGAGGAACCGTACTGGGACGATTTCTATACATTATGTGAGTCTGTCTCTGGTCTTTCGCAATTCTTGCTAACTATGAGCAGGGGATACGTTCCGGAACACTATCAGTCTTTCGCATCTGATCCAGCCTGAAGCGTATGAAGCTCAAATCCGCTCGCTGATTGATGTTTGGAGACATGGGGGATACATGCCTGATGTAAGCCCAAAATTGACACGCCACATATTTTCCACGACTGACAAATGTGTAGGGTCGCTCTGGTAATGATAATGGCTTAGTTCAAGGTGGAAGTAATTCCGACAATGTGCTAGCTGATGCCTACGTAAAGGGACTCAGAGGCGCAATTAACTGGACCGATGGGTATGCAGCCATGGTCAAGAATGCCGAAGTACCAACGAATGGTAGCAACAAAGAGGGTCGTGGCGCAGGATTAGATTGGTTAAGATACGGTTATGTGAGTCAGGAGATGCCACGAAGTATCTCTCGTACAGTCGAGTATTCCTTGAACGACTTTGCTTTGAGCCAAGTCGCCAGAGGTGAGAGACCAGCAGATGTCGAAAAGTACCTGCAGCGCTCCGCTGGGTGGCAACTCCTATGGGATTCCACCACCCAAAGCGTGAATACAACGCCTGTATTCACTGGGTTCCTAACACCGAGAGCCTCAAATGGGACCTTCAACCAAACAAACTACAATCCTGCGACATGTGGCGCATGCTCATGGCCGTCTCTTACGTATGAGGGTACACCGTTTGAGTATTCATTTACGACACTGCACGATATGGAGACATTAATCGAGCTGATGGGTGGGCCTGAGAGCTTCGAACAACGTCTAGACTATATTTTTGTGCCATACACCAGTCAAGCGGATCTCGGAGCCAACGGGGCAGGTATCAATACCATCATGAACATTGGGTAAGTGCGATGGCGCCTATCCGTCTGCCAAATTCAACACTGACGCCTACTAGAAACGAACCTGACTTCGCAACTCCATACTTATACAACTACCTCAACAAGCAATGGAAGAGCGTAAACCAGTCTCGTGCGCAGACAAATCAATAGTAAGTTATGCGTCACAATCCGTTGTGGGTCTCATCTCACATCTCTCAGCTTCCGCAACACGCCAAACGGCATGCCTGGCAACTCTGACGCCGGCGCTCTCAACTCCTGGCTCATCTGGCAGATGCTCGGTCTCTACCCAATCGTGACCACGCCAGTCTACCTCCTTGAAAGTCCCTGGTTCAAGGATATCAACATGACCATCAATGGCAATAAGACTCTTCGCATCCTCGCCGAAGAACTTGGTGATGATAGTTATTATGTACAAGGTGTGAAGGTCAATGGTGTGCAGTGGAACAAGAATTGGTTTGAGCATGAAGATGTGATGGCTGAGGGAGGCACGATTGAGTTTGTGCTTGGAGGCGAGCCGAAGGTGTGGGAGAGTGGAGTGGTACCGCCTAGTCCAGGGCATGTAAATCTCTAGGATTGACGTAGATCCTATGATAAATGACAACGCTAGAAGGTCCTCTAATGCGCAACTAAGTTGGAGAAGTTCTTTTGTGAGATGGTCATGACGTAATCTGTACTTCTGCAATAGGTCGTGCCCCAAGCCCCTTAAGAGCCAGCATCTGGGAATTCTACCCGGCTTAAATGTTAAAGAGCTATTATTCGTAAAGCCGACGATTCGTAAGTTATACGAGCGATCAGCAAGGCAAAAGATGTGCCGCCCTGTAGAGCCCCCACAACCCTCGGATGTCAATTACACCGTCAACCCGAGGTCACCATCCGGTCTTATTTTCTCACAAGAATTTCGAGAAGATATGCCACAAGTTCCGCTTTAATCTTCGTGAAAGTTATATACCCACGTTATCCGACACCTCTGGCTATATGTGAACGGGCAGGTATGGGAGCCAACACCGTTAGCGGAAGTATAACCCCACAGAGATCTCCCGAGACCTTGCGGGGCATCTGCCTAAACCCACAAGATCGGAAATGAACCATTGCTCGGACAATATGCCGATGGAACTTCCTGAATGCAGAATTACGAAAAAGACTGCGATCGCGTACTTCGTGTTGCATATCATTGCCTCTTGCATGTCAATATAAAGTCTACATGCCTCATCATAGCACTAACGACATGTCCGACTTGATGAAAGAGCGATTGCACTTCTGTCAAGCCACTCCGGGCTTCCTGCTCTACCCAGTTCTTTCATAACATTTATACCGATAAAATGGATAGAAACGGCATTCTAGCATTGGCTTTGTCGCCCTTGATCTTTCAGGTCCAAGCTGCGCTTGACGGCGATGCCCTTTCCAAACAATATTTTGGCAACGATGCACCATGGTACCGCAATCGTATCCCCTTCTTCGAGAGTAGCGACAAGGATATCACTGACGTCTACTACTACCGCTGGAATGTCTTTCGCGCTCACCAGCGTGATCTTGGCGCCAACGGATTCATCTCCACGGAATTCCTCGACGACGTGAGCTGGCAAACTAAGCCGTGGGCGTCTCTGAATGATGCCACAGGGTTCCATCTGCTCGAGGGCCGCTGGTGTCGCGACCGCCGCTTCAAGGAGGATTATGCCACCTTCATTCTGGGCCCAGACAGCAACACACGTCAATTCTCCGAGAGTATGGCGGCCTCAGTCTACAAAGGCTACTTGGTAGACGGTGTTGCATCGGATGCTACAGCACGTTTAGATGCGATGATAAGCGTGTACAACGCGTGGCAGGACGCATTTGACACTTCCAAGGGTCTATACTACGTAGAACCTCTGCGTGATGCTACCGAGTACACCATCTCGAGTATCGATGCTAGCGGAGGTGAAGACGGATTTACCGGTGGCGACTCCTTTCGACCAAGCATCAACGCGTATCAGTATGACAATGCGGTCTCAATCGCCAAGCTAGCTCAGCTTAAGGGTGGATCCAACGATACCGTGAGCACGTTCAATCAACGCGCTGCAGACATCAAGAACCGTGTTCAAGAAGATCTCTGGAACTCCACTTTTGAGCACTTTATCGACCGCTTCCAGGTTGACAACCAGTACGTCAAATATTGGGACTTCATTCGTGGTCGAGAACTTGTTGGATTTGTTCCTTGGACGCACAATCTACCAGATGATACACCTGAGTTTGCTGCGGCCTGGAAGCACGTTCTTGATACCAACGAGTTTGCAGGCCCGCACGGCCTGCGGACTGTTGGTCCAAGCTATGAATACTACATGCGCCAGTACCGCTACGCTGAGGAGAATGGCAAGCAACCCGAGTGTCAGTGGAATGGCCCTGTATGGCCCTTCCAGACTACACAAGTTTTGACAGGCCTTGCCAACTTCCTGGATCACTATCCCAACGGCACGGCTACCGGTATTGTTGGCAAGGCTGACTACACCAAGATGCTTCAGCAATATGCCAAACTGCACTATAATCCTGAGCGTGGTAACATCCTCGACCTCGAGGAAGATTACTACCCGGACACTGGCTTTCCGATCGTGGGGCTGAAACGATCGCCCCATTACTTCCATTCGGGCTTCGTCGACTCCGTGATTTCTGGATTCGTTGGCATCCGCCCTCGCGCTGACGACGTTCTCGAGGTCAACCCTGCTGCTGAAGCGTCCGCCATCTCTTACTTCCGTGCCGATTCCATAATCTACCATGGTCATGACGTTGCTATTCAGTGGGATATCGATGGCTCTCGCTATGGCGCGGCTGGACTTAAGGTGGAAGTCGATGGCAAGGAGGTCGCTTCTTCACCGAACCTCTCGCGCCTGAGTGTCCAGCTCAGCCGCACTGCACCACCCGCCATGACACGCAAGATTGCTAAGTCCATCAAGCTCAGTAACGACACCGAGTTTCCTGCGGGCAGTGTCTCCGTTCCCGGTGTTGATGGAACTTCTCTCTACGGCGCAATCGATGGACGTATCTGGTTCTTCCCAGAAACCGATGTATCGAATGGCTGGAGCACCCCCGAGGGTAATGGTACTGAGGTGTGGTTCCAGATTGACTTTGGTTCGACTACGGCTGTCAGCAGCGCCGATATTGCATTCTTCATGAACGTTGATCAAGGCTTCGATGTTCCAACACAATACCGTATTCAGACTGCCAATGGCAACAACTGGGTCGACGTGTCAGATGCGGAGTATGCTGAGCCTTTAGGGAATGGTATCACCGAGGCGTCGTGGTCTGAAGTCAGTACTCAAAAGATTAGGATTGTGTTTGTGCCAGAGGATGGACAAAAGGTCAGGCTGGTAGAGTTCAAACTTTTCTAGAAGCCTATCGTGATGCTCGGATACACGTAGAAGTTGGATGATATAACGATAGCAACAACATAATTTGTCGTTTCCAATATTTTATCAGGCTATTGACTGTTTGACAATCCCACACACTTGGACAATCCAGGGGACAACAAGGACGAGTTTGGCAAACAGACCTTCCCTTCCACACCGAACAAAGACGCAATTAGGGTGTGTATGTTGGCGATATCTTATAACACCCATCGCTCATGGTACTGCCGATCTTCAACATTCAACTCGTGCATCATGCCACTAGAGGAGAGGGACGAGCCTATATCGGGTGAGCGTAAGCTCGAATTTGATAGTAAGACACAGAACCATACTCTTCATTTGAGACATAGCTGATTACCTCTGCGGATCTTCAACAACGCGTTCCCCGATTTCTTTTCCGAGCATGGTCCAAAGACAGCGGCGGTGGATCCAAACATGCTATCAACAGTCTAAAAGAAGTCGTGCCCCATCATTTCAGACGTGGCAAAGTCTCATTAACATTCTACGATACGCCCGAGAAGGCCCTGCATCGAATGGCTCACGGACACTACCGTGGTGGCAAAGGCGTCTCGTCAGCATTCAGTTCTTTGGCCACACCGCTTCACTTAGTACTCTTCTATGCAAGAGGATCCATATCATCTGACCAAAAGCCTCACATTGCGGTGATGGACACCAAAAACCTAGAAGGCGAGGTTCTGGTCTGGCATTGTCCGGATTTTCTGGGTTATGGGGACCATGAGTATCTGGCTTATGGATGCATACGGGGAGTTGACTATCGAGCTGTGAGCTTTCATGACCTAGAGACTCACAGCATTCTTAAACTCTTCCCCGAGCTTCAAGATCCAAGTCACATTGACAGTATGTTTGGCAGGTTGCTAAGAAAAGCCACGTTTCGCAGGCCAGCAGTGCCTCCAACTACAGAGACTCTCGCTTTAGCTGAAACACTGGCTAAGAAATATGAGTCTCTCTTCTTGACGGTGTACCTAGCTTTGCTTTGCTTGGAACCCCGGCCCCGGGTACGCTTCCACTGATCCTGGTTTCTACGAAGACCAGCAAGCAATTGACCGGCTCCTCGGTGTCCTCTATAAGACAGAGTTTACCACAGAACTCGCTCAACTTGTGAGTCAAGAGTGGCTGAAGATTGGCATACCAGGTTTTCCAGATGTCAGGCAGTGGGTCGGACTGCTACGCGCACTTGTGAACGCGGAATACCATCAACCAGTTGCGTTCTATACCAGAGGGCAGGGCATGAAAAGGAGACACCTATAGGAATGCGATATTCTGTCTCTGGGGGTAAGACGTTTCGTTATCGCTATAAATGCAGTTGCTAACTTTTGAAGCAGGCGAAAAGGCAGACAAAGTGACCGCTGAAGATGATATGACCGAAGCGAGCTTTCGTGAGAGAGATATGCAAGATCTAAACCAACTGAAGCTTTTCTAGACCTGATATGGTGCAAAATTTAGATATAGCTACATTCCAACTTCCGCTTTAGGTATAAACTCAGTACTGCACACAACCAAGTACTCATATGTGGCCACGCTTTGTTCTTAGAATATTTTGTGATAGGACTCTTGTATTTCACCCTTTCACATCTGTGATAAATTCTGTCATATCAAGAATTTCACAAAGCATGTCAACAACTACTCATAGAGTTAATTTGGTATGAGCGGTGTGGGTGGTCACGTGTAGCGTCCGGCCTGCAGCTTCCGCGTCCCAGCCGTGCAGCCATGACATATCCATCACCATATTCCGCCCTGGCATTCATTACCGCATGCCTGGCTCACGGAGAACACAAGAAACCGAGACTATCCCAGAAAAACCGCAGCTCGTCATGATCGGGGCTTCCTGCACCATAGTATGGACGGTGTTCCACACTTTGCAATCAATAGCACGAACTCAGATCGACAAGGAAGCATTGCCATGTGCAGTTTACCACCTTCCAGTTCCTGAGAGTTGATTTTCGCCGCTGCTGCATGCCACCGTTTACCAATGCTCCGATTGCAGGAACAATGTTTGCCAGGCTAAATGTGCCGTGGGGCCCCGCAAACTGACGATCTTGCTCGGGGTATCCATGACCGAATCCCGTATCACACACGTTCATTCATCAATAACAGGATAAATATTTTGCTGCACGTCGCTGGTTGCCAAGCAGGTTCCAGATTTCTCTGCAGAATATGATGGGCACACTCAAACTTCTTGGCCTTGCTGCCCTTGCTGGTCCTTCTCTCGCTGCACCTCTCGAAGAACGCGCAAAGCAACCCAAGAGCTTCTTCAAAGAAGTCGGCAACTCGACTTGGGTGATTGGAAACGATATATGGAATGTCACACAAAACCTACAGTACGCCAACAAGCTCTGGTATAAGAGCAAGGACAGAGTTGGCCAGGCAGTGGGTCACTACGTGAGCTATAGTGAGTGACGCACCAAGATACACGAAGAAGAATCTGTAGCTGACATGTTATTCAGATGGAGCTGCTTCTGATCTCAAGTGGCTCTCTGCTTCAGTGTTCGACAAGGGCAGTGACTGGATCAACATCAAGTTTACGGCTGTCGAAGGTGACTTCCACTGGGTCATTTACGATGGTCTCCATGGATCTTACCAGTACTTCGTCAATCACGCTCTGCCGACTCTTGGCGAGTTCAGAACGCTCTGGCGTCTAGACAACGTCTCTTTCCCGAATGCGCGCACCAATGTCAAGGATGGACCCTTACCAGCTCTTTCCGAGTATGCTATATCCACCAACGTGCAGGATGAGACATGGCAGAAGCCAGACGGTACCTTCCTGACCAAGTATGATTGGAGCAGTAACGTCCGTGACAACGACTTCCACGGCGTATATGGCGAAGAGGTTGGCAGCTGGTATTTGAACCCTGGAAAGGACTACTTTAATGGTGACCATTTGAAGCAAGAGCTCTTTGTAGGACCTCCAACTTGCTTTACCAGACATGAGACACTAACAAAATTAGGTTCATCGCGAATCCAAGACTGGCGATGCAGTCCAGCTGAACATGATCCATGGCACCCACTACCAAGCCGTCTCGCGCGATGCCTTTGCTGATGGTAAAGTCTGGGGACCGTGGCTTTGGTACCTCAATGACGGCTCCAAAGAAGATGCTGCACACCGTGCCGCGGAAGAGGAGGGCAAATGGCCATACAAGTGGTACGACGACAAAGCATACCAGTCGCGCGGCAAGGTACAAGGCCGACTGCTTCTCTCTGACGGGCGCCCTGCAGCCGGCGCAGCAGTATTCCTCGGCGACAACAACAACTCGACTATTTCCACCCTCGATCAAGGCAAGGACTTCTACTACAATTCGTACGCCGACGAGCATGGCAAGTTCTCGTTCAAGAACGTCCGCACTGGATCGTACGCCCTGCAGGCGTGGGGAAACGGCGGCGCCATTGGGGACGTAATTACCAACTTCACCCAGAACAACGTCGAGATCCGCAAGGGCGACACTACCAATCTGAAAGACCTGACCTGGAAAGTCACAGACAAGACCAAACGCATCTTTCAAATCGGCGCCTTCGATCGCAAGTCCGATGGCTTCGCGCTCGCCGACCCAGCCAAGCCGTTCGAACACGGCCGCATCGCAAAGGCGCCGGGCAACCTCACCTATACGGTCGGAACGAGCTCGGATGAGGACTGGTACTTTGGGCAGTCGGCGCTGGGCACCTGGAGCGTATCATTTCCGGCCCCAAAGACTGCCGCGGAGGCGAAGCTCACCGTCTCGCTGGCGGGGTTCAGCCAGGGCGTGAGCTGCGATATTCTGCTCAATGATCAGAAAGTTGGAAACATCACCAGTGCGAGTCTGCTGAATAGTCAAGATACGTATCGCGGGGCGACGAGGAATGGGGAGTGGAGGCTGTTGGAGTTTGGGGTGGGGAAGGAGGTGTTCAAGGAGGGGGAGAATAGGCTGGATATCAAAGTGACGCGGACGACGTTGTGGAGGGGGTGGTTGTGGGACAGCCTCGTTCTGGAGCAGGTGTGAATGTGCATTTTAATGTAGATGGGTATCTTTGTGTACCTCTTCAATCGACTTTCGACATCTTATTTTCAGCATCTACAGTTACAGGCAACATATACGACTCTGATTGTCTTGCCGGTCTCTTCCCATCCCACCCTCACACACCAAGCAACAAAGAATCCTCCAGCACCCGAAACGCCAAGCCAAATTCCCTCAGGGTATAACCTCCTCACTCGCTCACCCAGCCTCCAACCTTCTCACCCCCCTTTGACCAAACCAAGCCTCCGCATCCCATCCCTCAAAGCTCCGAGAGAACTCCTAAGTCCCAAACGCAACCTCATACCCGAGCAGAACCTCTGTCGTCGCGCCCTCCCATCCCCTGTTCCCGCCCGTGGAGATCATAAACGAGCACGAGGGGTCGAGGTACAGCTGAGAGATGACGCCTGTGCGGTGGCCGGGGACGACGAGGAAAGGGGTGGCGGCGGTGTTTTGCTGGCGGTCTGCGCCGAGGGTGGAGGAGGTGGTGTGGTTGAGGTCGTATTGGCGGAGGATGTCGTACGAGGCGCTGGAGGGGGGCGTTAGCTACGGCGTAGATACTTTGATAGGGGGTTTTGGAACGTACCATATCAGCGTTCGCCCGTTGGGCATGGCGCGGACGGAGCTGACGGGTCCGCTTACGCTGGGGAATTTGAAGGTGCGAGAGGGCTCGGAGAGGGTTTTGTGCAGGCTGTATTCGTCGACCGTGCCGTTGCGGCTGGAAGCTGTCAGTCACAGGTTGTGTAGTGGGAGTTGGGGGAGCACTTACCGCCCTGCGTAGATGTAGTTGCCGTCTGGGCTCCAGCAGGCGTTCATGCACCATGGCGGCGTGCCTCGTGGAGGGAGCAGTCGAGCTACGGGCGAGGGCTGCCGCCGGTCCCAGATGGCGAGCGAGCCGTCGATGGAGGAAGAGAAGAAGGTGGATTCGGAGGATGGGGGGAGGGACGGTGTTTCTTTGACTAAGGTCGGTAAGTCTTCGGCGTGGGGCAGCCCGTTCGTTTGCGGTGCAGAGTCGGCAGTCTCTGTCTTGGGTGACGACTTGACCTCTTCGTCTTTTATGGAGGGTTGCCCCTCTGTTGCGTCTGTGGCATCGGGCGCCTGCACCGGCCCACCCATGTCCATCATGTCCATGTCTCCGTTGTTGTCGTCCTCGGCCTGCTGGATGCCGTTTGCGATGGCACGTGAGAACTCGTCATCATCGTCGTCGTCACCCATGCCCGGCAGCGCAGCTGAGGGATTGTTGTCTGCGCCGTCTCCAAACAGCGAGTCCCTGTCGCCGCCGTCGCCAAAGAGCGAGTCTTCGGGCGAGCCAGGGGCGTCCTCGTTCACAGGCTCATCTTTGGCTGTGGTGCGAGCAGCAGAGTCGACACCGTTGCTGCCGCCGTTGACACGAGGCCGGGCAGCGTTATTGGAAGAGAAGGTGCCGTTGGCGAGCGGGGCGGTGTCGGCCTCTTGTGGAATGGGCAGCGCAGAGGTGGGTCGCTGCTCGATGGCAGAGATCTGGGTGCAGTTGGTCTCGAAGCGGCGCTTTACTTTGCCTGTATTGAGGTCCCAGTCGTTGATGGTCTTGTCCCAGCTGCCGCTCAGCACAGAGGCCTCGTCGGCAGCCAGTGTCAAGACCGACACAGCCGAGGTGTGAGCCTTGAGGGTGTGGATGCGATGGCCCTCGTTGTGGCGCACCGTTTGCAGGTTGATGCCGCCAGACTCGGTGCCCGACAGCAACCACAGGGACTGATGGTTCACGGCGAGCGAGTAGACAGGCGAAGGGCCGTCGCCGCCGGCGCTGTCCTCGTTGTCCCAGTACGACAGCAGCACGCCCGCCTTGGTGACCGAGTCGACGAAGGGGTGCCGCTGGGCGACGGTCAGGGCCAGCTTGCCATTCGCCGTGTCGACCCAGTTGAACTTGCGGATGTAGCCGTCGGCGCCGCCGCTAAAGACCCAGCGCATGTCGGGGGTGGCGGTGATGGCATTGATCGAAGTGCTGTGCGGCGCTGCGATGGTGGGTATGATGTCGTAGACTTGCGCAGTGAGCGCCTCCGGGCGCACTGGCGGTCGGAAGGGCAGGTTGCCCAGCGTGCCCGCCGCGGCCGCTGCCTGTGGGCTGGGCGAGGTGCGCGTCAAGCGTGGATTCGAGTCGGAGGGCCCAGGAGTGCCGCCATTGGGGAGACTGCGGCGCTGCGAGGGGCTGCCGGACTCGTCGTTATCGTCGTCGTTGTCGCCGTCGCCGTCGCCGTCGCCGTCGCCATCGTCGTCTTCGTCATTGTCACCCTCGGCATCTTCGTCGTCGTCGTCCTCGTCGCCGCCCTCATCCTCATCGACGTCCATTGCATCGTTCTCCTCCTGCTCATGCTCCTGCTCCTGCTCGTCTTCCTCCTCGGCGGAGCCTGCATGAATTAGCGCTGCTGTCTTATCCACGGCGCACGAGACAGCCTACTTGCGCCATTGTCGTCAAAGTCGTCCTCGTTCATACTGCGCCAGGAAGCTCGCGCGCAGCTGCGGCCCGCGAGTGTTCAATGGCTCGCCGACGTCGCGCTCACGCTTAGGCGCATGACATAGGGCTGGCTGCGCGTGCCGAACCGACGCTAGCTTGGCAATAATATCTGCTGCTGTCCAATCCATCTGCCCTACCGCCTTCCCGCCGGCTGCATCACCTACGCGCCGCTGATTGGTCGGCTGTATCGTCCATCACGCATCACCAGTCTTCAAGTCCAACTACAGATGCTAAAGCTGAACAACACAATGCGCAGCTGTGCGCCCTCAACAAAGGAAGCCAAAGTCTCATGCCTTATCTGGGTTTGCAAGGCCGCACCGTGACATTATTGAACGCCTCTCAAGCCCCTGTCTCTGGCAGCGGAGTGGCGTTTTCTTCTGTCCATACCCGCGCGCATGCACAGAGATGTGGTTTGCAAGGCTGGGAGAGGTGGAGCGATCGGACTGCCGACGCATACTGCGAAGTGAGCTGTCACAAAGAACTGTGGATCCCCTCGACGGACAATGTGGAGCTCCAGGATGACAGCGAGGTCAGCGTCAAGTCCGTAGGCATCATGCGCCTATAAAACAAAGGAAGAACTCGCGAGTAAGCAGTCGCCAACACACTCTTTCAAAAGCCGTTCTTTATCTTTTTGTTTCTTCTTCTATTCAATAGTCGCTGGTCGATTTGTCTCTCATTCAGCATTCTTTTATCGCGTTTCAGCATCACTCAGAACTCTTGTCATTCTTGTCCCTCGTTCTATATCAAGTGCAAGTCGCTTCTAATTTGTCTTTTGTATACTCCGACACACTCTTTACACTTGCGAACTTTACGACACCGACAATCCTTTCATTATGAAGTCCTTCTCTGCAATTACGATTCTCGCCGCAGCTGGGCTGGCCCCAGCCGTCCTGGCTTTGCCTCAACACCACCCCGGCGGTCACTACTCGCATCATCACGAAAACCATGGCAATGCTGAGAAACGTGCTACGAGCGGTACTATCGCCCTTGACTCACACGTTGAGTACTCTTCATCCATGGGTGTAATTGGCTGCCTCGTCAACACCAACAGGATCGCCTACTTTCCCATGACACCCCCCTGCTCGAACCCATGCATCAAGCTAACTGCGCCAAATGGCAATTCCATCAATGTTCTGCACATCGACCAGTCAGGCGGTAGCTACGACATCAGCATGGACGCCTACAAGACGCTGAAGTATGGTGCCGGCTGGGCGAGCATCAACGCGCTGCCTGAAGCCAAGTGGGACGGCGTCAAGTACGAGTACGTGTCTATGGACCAGTGCAAGGACATCTTACCAGAAGGAGAGCTTCCGGTCCTTGCAAAGAGCCCGAACAAGTATGTCGAGTGCGCGGCATCAGAGCCGCAGTCTTTCTGGGCAAAGAACACGCAGTTTTACGATATCGATGATACGAGATGTTTGCGAGGTGTGATGCAGAAGTGCGAAATGGTGCCGCCCAACAACACGCCTACGTGTGCGAATGGCAAGATGGCGGGTATGAGTGGGCAGATGCCGTTGAGCGGCATTGATACAGTTGTTGATGTTACTGCGGATGGAAAGAAAGTGCCTGCGGTACGCCCTGCTGTTTAGAAGCTCGCATCTTGCAGCTAGTTCCCTTCATTTCTAAAAACATATTATTCTGTGTATCGTTATAGAATCCTTCTTATCAATTCATTAGACTCATTCAGAGACTTGAAGATGCAAACGGCATGATGTTGATTGTTCCAAGGACACATCTTCTCATATAATTCTTGGAAGGGATTTGTAAAAGAGCATGATTATTTTACGCGCACATTTGATTCTCAATCTTGCGTTGGCTCTATCCAATATTCTGCTTCAGATTGGGCATGTGGAAGGTACCTTTGGCAAGTAGCTTCGCCCCACTTTTGGATCTCTCTCGGGGATGGTGATTGGCTGCTCTGAATATGAGCACCAGGAGAGTCCCTTCCCTTCCTTTCCATGTAGTCCGTATCTAGTATCTAGACTTGCGGTTACTCCACCTCTCTTTATATGCCTGTGTTGGGTATGCATAATGCAGCAGTGATGCTGACCGCACCTGAGTGCATAATGGGCTCGGCAACCAGACGTGGGAGGAGCGACCGCCCGCACGCGCAGCCTGATTGCTCAGCCTCTTTTCGAGACGCGTCTTACCCCTCCAGCGACGGTGGCATGTTCTCAATAGATCTGCCTGATCACCATTACAATCGCCTGGAGCCACACAACGTCTCTGCACCAAATAAGCGGCGTGCGACGATGAAAATTCTATACTGCTGTGACGGCTCGACCTGTAGCTCGCAATGCGACTCCTCAAATACGACGATCACGGTGAGGTTTCCCTTACGGATGACCTCCTCGGAAAAGATGAGATACCGCCATATGCTATACTCTCACATACGTGGGGCAACGAGGAAGTAACCTTCGAAGACCTGACAAACGGCATTGGCAAAGAAAAGAACGGCCATGACAAAATTCGATTTTGTATGCAACAGGCGGCAAGAGACGGGTTACATTATTCATGGGTTGATACTTGCTGTATTAAAAAGACAGACACCACGGAGCTACAGCATGCTATCAACTCGATGTTCCGCTGGTATAAGGATGCAGCGGTGTGTTATGTCTTCCTAACAGATGTTTCTACAGGAAAGAGGAAATTTGACGAGTCCTCACTGGCTAGCTGGGAGCCTGCGTTTCGTGTCAGTCGGTGGTTTTCGCGGGGTTGGACTCTACAAGAGCTGCTTGCCCCCGGAAACGTAAATTTCTTTTCTCGAGAGGGCAAATTACTTGGTGGGATCTCACAACTGTTCGATTTATTGCACAGTATCACGAGACTCCCGGCTTCTGTTCTTAGAGGAACTCCCTTGGATGAATTTCGGATTGAGGAGCGCCTAGCCTGGACAAAAGGTCGTACTACAACGCGCGAAGAGGACAAGGCATACTCGTTACTAGGCATATGCGGTATCTTCATGCCGCTCATATATGGAGAGGGCGAAGCGAACGCCTTCAGAAGGCTTCGAAAAGAGATTCGAGAGCGTCGGTATGCTACCCAAGGTAAACATGACTCGACACCAGTACTTAATTTATACTCACTAAACCTCTTCAGCACTTTTGGATATCTCCGACATTGAATTTAGTAAGTACTACTTATGTACCTTGCTTCATCACAATTAAACAAAACAGACTGCCTTCGCTCGTTGTCATACCCTGAGCAAGAGCACAGACGCAACGATATACACACCGCAGTTAGGACGTGTGATTGGCTGATGCAGGACTCACAGTACAACAGGTGGATGAATGGCACCCGTGGATTGTTTTGGGTAAAAGGAAATCCAGGCTCTGGTAAGTCGGTGCTCATGAAGCACGCTGCCAAGACTACTGCTGTACAAAAGCCCAAGGACCTCGTCGTTTCTCATTTCGTCCATGGCCAAGGCTCGGAGCTACAGAAAACATCAGTCGGTCTTTACCGTGCTTTATTGAATTCCCTACTCGGTCACTTTCCAACTTGTCTTGCTAGACTTGCGACTATCTTTGAGGATCGAGAGAAACGATACGGTGGCTACCAATCCAACAGGTGGAATTGGAGTGGCAAAGAGCTGGAAGAAGCATTGAAGGATATCTTGACCGAGCACACTGAGGAACCGCATGTGACGATCTTTGTTGATGCACTTGATGAGTGTGGCGAGGGCCCAGGGAGAACTCTACTATCTTACTTCAGTAGTCTCTCACGAAGGGCAGAGGAGATGAAAGCAAACTTCAAAGTATGTGTGTCTTCTAGACACTATCCGGTATTAGGTTTTGATGAATTTCCTTCAGTCTGTGTGGAAGAAAAAAACGGCAAGGACATACAGTGGTATGTTAATGATCGTCTCAATAGCATTGGATCTGGCATAGCAAGACAGAAAGTTGAAGAGGAGATTCTATTGAAAGCCAGAGGGGGCTTTCAATGGGTGTTCCTGATCACAAAGACGCTTATCGACAGAAGTCTTGTCGGTAAGAATGTTCTCAGTCACATTGCCTCATGTCCTCTTACACTGAGCGAAATGTACGCAGCGCTACTGGAATCTGGATCTGAAAGCGACAGACGGCAGATGATCAAATTATTCCGATGGATACTCTTCACTGAGAGGCCTCTATCTGCGCAGGAACTTCGAGAAGCGCTCGCTACCGATGCGAAGATGACTTGCACGTCTGTTGTCGACCTTAGGTCGCATGGAGATTGGTCCGAAACCTTGGTCGACTTCGAGAGATATGTTAGACACATCTCCAAGGGTCTTGTTGAGTTTCATGACCGCGAGGTCTGGGAGCACTGGGAAGACTCGGATCGTGAAGCTCAGTTCATCCATCAGTCAGTTGCCGACTTTCTGACTGAAGAATTCGCAATTGATGTCTATGAGGGCACTGCTGGCGCCGGGCACTTTCTAATCTCACGTTCGTGTTTGAAGTATCTCACTTTGAAAGAACACCTGGATCATCGTCGGCAACGAAGAGACGCAATATCCTCAAAGTTCCCCTTGGGTTCTTACGCAGTTCGTTACGTCTTCAACCATATCAAAAAAGCGGAATCAGCAGGACAGATCCAAACCGATCTCCTACCTTCTATTCGGTGGTCGCCGCATTCCAATCTCATGCGCCAGCTTGCCGAGCTCTGGAGAAAACTCAATCCGCACAACATTGGTACTCCTTGTGGATGGCCGTTCATCGGTTCATCTGAGCATCACGTGTTAGCCGCGCTAGGCTCGAAAAGCGCTTTGCTTCCGTTGCTTAAAAGCCAGCCAAGAGCAAGACATTGCCAGGATCTGGATGGGAATACTCCACTCCACATCGCTCTGACAGAAGTTCATCTGGAGATTGTCTCTGTATTACTGAACGAATATCGTAAATGGAAACAGTACGCTACGATGAGAGTGGCCTATCTCGCAAACGAAGTAACATCCTCCGCTTATTGGGAAACCCGCCCCTTCGATCTCGATGCGCAAAATCATGGATCAGATACAGCACTGGACATCGCAGTGACTACAGAAGCACGTGCAGTAGTCTGGGAGTTGCTGGACCTGGGGGCGACGGTACAGCGTATGAATCAACCGTACCTGTTGGTTTTTTATGCCATCGCTGAGCAAGACGAAGCGATGCTCGCGAACTTAATCACCAAAGATGTTGACCTTACGGGAGCGTTGTACTTCGCAGTCGAAAGCGACTCGTCTCATAGTATCGTTGTCCAGCTGATTGAAGCAGGTGCTGCTCCTGGAAGACTTGGTTCCGGCAAACGCGATGATTCCGAAGATGAATCCTCTGACTATGATATTGATGTCGAACACATAGGAGACAGTGCGCTTCACCTTGCTTGTCACAAGGTATCTGCAGAGTTAGTAAATATACTACTCTCGAATGGGATCTCAGCAACATTTCTAGATCGCTTTGGTCGGTATCCAATCCACGTGGCGGTCGCTGTCAACGATGAATCATACTACAGAAATCTGGATTATCATGTTAGGATACTAAAATCCTTGCTCAAAGCTGATCCAAGCACCGTCGAACTGGAGGACAATGTCGGCCGTTCAGCGCTCGATATTGCCAGTGAAAATGGTCGGAAGCATTTCATAAAGATATTGCTCAAGCGAGGCCAGTTCCCAAGACCAAGTACGGTGCTGACGAGACTTCTCGTAGTTGATAGTATGATTGCAAAGTTTTTGCTTGGTATGGGTACGAGTAGGTCTCAGGAATTCGTTGGTCTGTTGGATCATGTTGACGTCGGGTCGCGAGACGAATATGGTCGAACTCTCTTATGGCGGGCTGCTGCCAATGGCAAAGCAACAATTGTCCGGCTACTGACCGAAAAGAATACTGTAGATGTCAACACTACGGATTCTACCAAGACGTCGCCGCTGTTGGTTGCCATTAGTCATGGCTTTCTGGACGTGGTCGAGGTGTTGCTAAAATTGAGTGGGATCGATGTCAACACAAAGAACGATGCGCAAATTTCTCCACTGCTCGCAGCAGCCGATCTGGCAGACGACCGTTTCGTGAAGCGTCTGCTGGACGTAGAAGATATTGATGTCAATATTGAAGATGACAGAGGCATGACACCACTTGCTCTGGCAGCTGCAGCTGGGCGAAGAGCGACTGTAGAGGCTCTACTTGATCGATATGATACCGATTTTAACGCTCGAGACGCGACAAAGGCTTCTGTGGTCTCCACAGCAGTTAAAGCAAGGCATATTGGCGTTGTAGAGGCATTACTTCGGAAGGAGACCCTCGACGTCAACGCAGGAGACGCATCTGGAACTACGCCAATCACCTTGGCAATAAGGAACGGGGACATAAACATGGTACGGCTCTTACTCCGAAATCCGACCACCAGCCTTCATATCCAGGATCGTACGGGTGCGACACCACTGGTCGAGGCTGTGATCCATCGTTGTCCATTAATACTGCATCTGATACTTTCAGCCGACAAGCTCAGAAGCAAAACAGAGAGACCATATCGCTCTCTGTTACGAGGCGCGATGAGGTACCTGGACACAGGTCTTGGCCAGCCGTTACTGTCCCTTGCCAAAGGCATCATCAATTCAGATGTGATAGACCAACACGCTCAATCGACGCTCAACCTGGCGATACTGGCCAAAAATGAAGCCGTAGTAAAACTGTTGCTCTCTACGGTTTATTTCTCAATTGACAGGACAGGTAACAATGGATACACAGCGCTGACTTTGGCAGTATTGACGGGCAATGCAGTAATTGTCAAGCTACTGGTTAATGCGGTGGGATTTGATGTCAACATGGTCGACGGCCACGGCAACACTCCGCTCTGGACTGCAATCCTACACGGTCACGGAGATATCATCAAGCTCTTTCTGAATACAATAAGAGTCGATATCAACATTTTACCCGGGAAGGAACGATTCCCTTCAATTCTTTGGTGGACAGCACAACAACCAGATAAGACAGTGTTCAAGATGCTTCTTGCAACTGACCAGGTTGATCTCGGCGTTACGGGTGACGATGGAGAATCGCTGCTCTTGTGGGCTATCCGAAATGACGATGAAGAAGTCCTTAGGCTACTCCTAGATACAACTAAAGTCGATGTCAACCAGGTCGATCGCTATGGGGTGTGCCCTATATTGTATGCAAAACGCCATGGACTTACGGATGTAGTAGGGCTGTTAGAGGCTTATCGCCTGAGAGTGTAGTTCAAGTTGATTTACTCATTGCAGTGCACCTTGTGTGAGGTGATCAGAGTCTATTCAGCGGATGTCAGCTTTGCACTCACAGCGTATGAAAATGTGCTCAAGCGACCATACAGACGTGAATCAACGGGTGAACATGTATATTGCTATCTTACAGTTCTTACTTCGCAAATACACTCTTCCAAGTAACGGCCACGATCTGGTCGTACATGGTCTTTATTCCACGAATCGCACTATTCGTGCCACAAGACGATCATAGGAGAGCAACAAAACCTAGTTAAATGCAAAAATTGCCAGTCGCTCAGCATAGCTTTCAGAGCAGAGATAAAGTCAGCGTGGCTTAAGCGGAAGTAACCTACAGCACCTTACCACGGCCGACTGGACACCGAGCACTCTGCAAGATTAGCAAAAGCTAGGAGTACTTGAGCTTACTAGTAGGTGTCAGGCAATTAGAAAAAAAAGAAACTTCAAGAAAGTTACACTGTTTGTCAGCTAAGTCCTCTTTTCATTTTTTTAATGAAACTCTGTAAGAGGCCTAGGTGGTTTGTCGGCCATAGCAAGGTGCTGTATCTGCCGAAGTAGTAATCTATTGCTTTGTCACAATGATTCCTCAATCTTTGCCTGCTGCATGTACATCATCTTCGGTTAACCGGCAAGGTCGAAGAGGCTGTACACTAACTAGGAAGTACCCACCCGGCCCTCAGGCGTCCAATCAGCAAGAGTGACGTAAAACCTCGCGCTACGTGCACCTACTATAACAGTCAGTTAATTGCTCATCCACGATTGATTTCAACTACATACGAACGTAATCGAGCCTACGCCGTGTATTCCACTCTTATTCCTCATCGTACACTCTCCTGAGAAACAAATATGGACGCCCCACGCAAAACAACCCACCGTATTTCGAGACCCGGAGTTCTTGTCGCCATTGTTGGCTTTCTCCTCGCTGCATATTCGATCAGATTGAGCCGAGCAGGCGAAGGTCCCGGATTCAGTGGGATAGCAGTGGTCATGTTGACTTCGACTCTCGGTGCGCTTTTGTTGCAGGGCGGTATAGGACTGTGCATGGTTTGGTTCATGGCTACAAATACCGACCAGGATGGCAGATCGGAGCTGTCGCACTCTGCGTCAAACTCTGGCTTGAAAGGTGTAAACGATGAGAAGACACATGTCGGTACACAAGGTATGTAATTGCGTGCGTAGTCATTAGCGATACTGTCTAGGTCGCTGGGCAGGTTTCACTTGAAGGGATATAGATACGGTAAAAAGAGCGGTCACTGACTCGAGATGATGCAGGTTCCAGCCCGAACTCTCTAAGTAACGATGCAGAGAAGCTGGCACCGACTCCGTCACTTCCGTCCACCGATACACTGCAGGGCAACACCCAGGACAAGGACGCCTCTTCAACCTCAATCCCCATCGAACACGGTGAAGAACCAGACGCCCAGTCACCCAAATCCATCTCAAAGTTATGCAGAAGCAGTCTCCTCAATTTCTCGTTGTGGGCTCTTGGCATAGCGACTATGGTTTCAGCTGCCGTCCTGAGGCTGTACGATGAGGAAGGTGTTCTGACAACAGACACTCTCAGGTGTCGATTGGCTATTGCAGCTCCTGCGATGAATTTCTTGTCGCTGTTGTTGACAATGTACCAGACGTGTAAGCTTTTGAGATTGGCGGATCGAAAGGGGCTGGAGAAGTGGCTGAATTTCAGGTAAATGCCGGTTGTGGTTCTGAAGGCTGCTTGTTGTTTATAGTTATGCGTCAAATGGTTTCCACTCAGGGCTAGATCGCAGATAGGCTTAACGTACAACTAACGCTGCTGTTCAGCTATATAGCACGGTTATTCAAAACTTTTGGTTACATTCTTTTCAACGACTACAACTGCATTTCATCCCTACTTATAGCAATCCTAGTGATTTATGCAGTGTCAACAGATATCTTGCCAGAATGTCTTCTTCGTTTGGTTACTGTTGTATTTAGTAATGGTTTAATAAGAATAATGAATTCTCAGGTACAAAATTCCTCAAACAATTCGAGGCACAGGCTAAATCTGCCACAAACACCATCCACAAAATCCAGTCGCCCTTCTTTCCTTCATGTTTTTTCACCGTAAAAGAATGACCACGGGAGTTCTATACGCGCCCACTAGAGCAACCAATGTACACTCTTCGAGCGCTTGACACCCTGCGCGCCGGCACCGGTGTCACGCACGTCACGCAGTCGCTTGCCTAGATCAACCGTCGAATCATGCGAAACCTGCGACGTCTCTGCCATGTACTTGTCGACTCCGTCGTTGAGGTCGACAGTGTCTATTTGCGAGAAGAAGTCCCCGGTGGACTCCTGCGTCGGCGGCGTGAAGTGCTCGATGTCGGCTGGTTGGCTGAATACCTCGCTTTGTTGCGTGCTATCGCAGGTGTCCTGGGTATCTGCAAGGGGCAAGATATGAGATGAGGAAGTAAAGTCGGATTCAGGTATCCCATTTTCGATGTCCCGGGAGAAAGGCGTCCTGTCCGAGACGCCGCCTTGTGGAGAGAGAGGTGTATATTGGCCCCTTGTAGTCTTTGCTTCAGATTCAGGACACGTGACGGTGTTGACGGGGACCGAAGTCTGCAACTTTTCATTGGGTGCGATATTCTGCGCCGAGGCAGTTGTCATAGGTGATCCGCTGTTGTTCGGTAGCTCTTTCTTTTGGCTTGCGTGTGTCTCTTCTAGCCGCTGGCCCTCCGTCTCGCATTTCTTGTTGCACTCACCGCGCTCGGGCGTCTGTGAGGTGGATGCTTGTGTAGATGCGCTGCGCTGTGCGACAACACTGGCCGAATATATCGTAAGGCCAGGCTTCACACTCTCTTGGCTACCTGGAATCTTCTCGCCGTGTGACTCTGACTGACTGACCAGTCCACCTTTCCGCGGGTAACGCGAAAGATCTACCTGTGGCAAGACCTTTTTAAAATCAGGGTTAGTGTGGTGAAAGTAAAACCTCCTTTCTGCCGACACTGGTGGACCATCCACTTCGTACATGGGACGATGTTTTGTTTCGTGAAGCGAAATAAGTTCCCCAAGGCGTCTATCGGGGCGAGTGCGCCGCAATGCGGGGGGTGTCCGGGGCTCGTGAATGGTTTCCGAAATGAGCTGGCGTAGTTCTAGTATGATCGGGGCATCAATGTTGTTTTGGCGGCCCAGTGTAGAGATAATCTGGTCGAAGAGCTCGCTAGGTGAGCTTGTGGAGATGTAGTTACCTGTCGATGCGGTACTAAGTTTGGTGTCGCCTTGTCCATGGACATAGATACTTACGTCGGTGAGGCTGCGGGTGGAGAGACTCAGGGTTTATTGGAGCCATTGCGTGAGAGTACTTGCCAAGCAGCAGTGAATGTCGCTGCGGTCTAAGTGATAGCCGTAATGTATGGTCACACAAGGCCTGTGCAGTCGGAGGCGTAGGTGATGTTGAGTGATAAGCAAGATGCGCGGTGATACTATTTGGTCGGAGTAGGGATTTTTGTTGAAGATTCGTAGATGCGTTCGGGTGGTTGCTCGGGTGTAGCGCGCGTGCGTAATGTTGAGCTGTGAAAGGCTGCCTTCGTGAAACCCGCTTGGCGTGATGCAGGCTCAGGTGTCTGCTACTGTGTTGCTATTGTACTGTTATTGCTCTGAAATTGCCGAGTAAACGCGATGTAGTCACGCATTTCAAGGTTTCGAAGTTGACGTGCATATAAGGCTGACGCGCCAACGCGGTTCGATGGGGCAACATGGCCGAACTTTTAGGCAACAGCAGGCTCCAATAGCATCTGCACAATACCAATCAGGCCGACAGTGCATCCAGTATTTATGCAACAGGCTTGCAGAATATATAAGCAGGATTTCAACGTATTGAAAGAGTTAGCAATCATGACAATTTGTGGATGTAGGGAGGGGTATTTGAAACGGCGACGTATTTTGATGATCTGCTTGGGTGTCGCAAAGGTCATGCATGCCAAATGCTTTTAAGAACTTATTATATTCAGCTGAACGCTATCTCATTCATGACTTACATTGTCTTAAGTAAATCGCAGAAAATCAAAAGTGGAGCGCTGGTTGCTTGGGAAGTCGCTTGGGAAGCTGCTTGGGCATCTGCTGCGTTGGAAAGCTCCGCGCGCCGGCGTCACTCAGGATAATAGTATCTCAAATCTACTTACAAGAAACAAACACACATACAGGCGCGTCGAAGATCCTCCCTGGATCTGATCGTCCTTCTCCCTGGTATCTCATTAATCGTTCCGTCAAAGCTTACAGCTTCTCTTTCTGCAGACCCCTCCAGCCATGCTCCATGGCAATAAGCTCAGCAGCGCGCTCACCAATACCGAGGACAGTCAACATGGGGTTGATTGTGGGCATCTCGGGGAAGACACCGGCATCGGCAATACGCACGCCCTGCAGGCCGCGGATCTTCAGCTCGGGGTCGACAACAGCGTACTCGTCCTTCTTCACGTCACCCATCTTAGTGGTTCCGGCAGGGTGGTACACAGTGTGAGCAACGCGACGGCCGTATTCGGAAAGGTCCTCGTCGCTCTGGATCTTGGGGCCAGGAGCAACTTCGCGCTTGATCCAATCCTTGAACGGTGCCTGCTGAGCAATTTCACGAGCAGCCTTGAGACCAGCGACGATAGTAGCAGCATCGTAGCCTTCAGGATCAGTGAAGTAGCGGAAGTCCAGAGCGGGCTTGACGTTGGGATCAGACGAAGTGAGGTAGATGCGGCCACGGGAGCGGGGACGGGGAATGTTGGGTGTCATGCAGAAGGCGTCGATGGGAGAATCGTAGCCAAGCCTATTTCAAGTCAGTCGGTTTTAGTCCAAGACGATCAAACATGGCACCTACCTTGTTGTGTTCAGGCAGAACGGAATCTGGTAGCAGTGCATCATGATGTCAGCGATGTCACCATCAGAGCCTGCAGCGTTGGGGATCTCGCGGCGAAGGAAAATTCCAGCGTCAGAGTCCATGGTGGTCATGTTCTGAGGAACAGCCTTGTTCAGCTCCCACATGATAATACTCTCGGGGTGGTCGAGGAGGTTCTCGCCAACACCGGGAATATCCTTGATCACAGGAATTCCGAGCTCCTGAAGCTGCTGCTTGGGACCGAGACCAGAAAGAAGCATAAGACGAGGGGTATCGACTGCGCCAGCGCAGAGAATGGTCTCAGCCTTTGGGTTCAGTGTCCGCCTAGAACCGTCCTGGAATGTGACGTTGACACCAGTGACCTTGCTGCCACTGACGTTGACCTTGCTAACCCAGGCGTTGGTAAGAACAGTCAAGTTCGACCTCTTCTCTGAGCCGCTCAGAATGGGGTGAATGTAAGCAACACTGGCACTGGATCGGTGACCGGTATCTGGGTTGTAGGAAACGTTGAAGAAACCAACAGATCCCTTCAGAGCACCAGTAGTCTTGATCTCGTGGTTGAAGTCCTCGATAATGGGGATGTCCATAGCCTTGGAGCAGGAATCAACCCAGTCGATGCACAGCTGGTTGCGGTGCCTCTTGTGGACGGGCTGTGGGGTGGTGCGGAGGTTATCAAGGACACGCATGAAGGTCTTGAAGCTCCAGCCAACGCAGCCCTGCTCCTCCCACCTCTTGCAGTCGTACTCAAATGGTCGGAAAGAGATGAGAGTATTGTGTGACGAGCAGCCACCCAGAACCTTCGCGCGAGAGTGGCGAATATGTGAGTTGCCGTTAGGCTGCTCAGTTGTGCCATAGTCGTAATCGAGCTCGCCACCAAGAAGGTTCAACCAGTCTTTCAAAAGAAGAACACGGTCATCCTTGAAATCGCTAGGTCCGGCCTCAATCAAGAGGACCTTCTTGTTGGGCAGGTACTCGGTGAGGCGGGAAGCAATAACACAGCCAGCTGTGCCGCCGCCAACGATAACGAAATCGTACTCGGCATCCTTGGGGATAGAGGTAACAGTATCGTGGGTGGACGCCATGGTGTAAGGTTGATATGGTGAGACCTAGACTGCAGTGTTTTGCTGGTTGTCTCGCTGGTTATATACGAATGCTCGATATCGAGTAGTGCGGAGCTAGTCCCCAAATTTTCCAATGTCGTCCTTAATCTGACAACTTCGGTGCACGTACTTGGTGAGGGCTTGGATCAGGCTATATGTGTGGGGTCCGATGAGGCTCGGGACGTTGTTGATGGTCCAGCTGCAAGAATTGCAGTTGGCCTTCCAAGATAAGACGTGCTACACGGTCGTTTTTCGGATAGTGCGGGATTAAGCCCGTGCGTTTGGTGACGTCTGTGGTGCATCGATGTTCGGTGTTTCAACGGCGGAGGCAGGATAAGCGAGTTGCTCAGCTGTCAGAGAGCGATAGGCGCTTTTGAAGCGCCTTCTGGCCTCTCACCAACGGGTTGCTTGCGCCTTTGCGTCTACTTGCCCAACCAGCCATGCATCGCGACCAAGCCAAATGCATCGAGGAAAAAACTTCCGATGATGTGAGTGAAGGGATGTTTTCGGAGAGCTAGTCCGACCCCACTTTCCCACTTTCTGGGCTGCCTTGCATCCACCATCGCGAGAAGCCCCTGCTAGCGTCTGCCGGGCGGTGAGTCGGTACCGGCGAAAGCATCGCATCAAATGCATACGATGCATCGCCAATCACGCCTCCAATCTTGTTGTGCTGAAGAGAAAGTTTTTCTATATCCAGGTCGCTGATCCTGTGTTGGTCAGAAGAGGTCACTTGATAGCACCTTCTGCATACAACCCCTCTCAGACACCACCTAGGTATCCAGCTTCATATCTTGGTGAGTACACTGCGCGGAGTCCGAGTGGCAGCTATGTCACAGCTTGGCGGCAGTAGCTTTGATGCTGATAGTCTCTTAGCTGAGTAAAGTATCTGTTAAGATCTCTACCCACGTCCGTGAAGCAAAGAAGAGTCCATCAGAGTGAAGTCCCCCAAAGCGCACCTTCACCATGTCACTCCCATATGCGCCACGTTTCGCCTACTACGATGGCAAGCTCCAATCTGGCAGCTCCAACTCGTCCTTCCAGACCATCAATCCCGCAACCGCAGAGCCTCTTGCCCAGATCCACACCACAACAAATGCTGCCATCGACGCCGCAGTTGCTTCGGCACAGAAGGCCTTCCCAGCGTGGTCCGCCACGCCTCCCATTGAGCGCGCGCGTGTTCTGCAGCGAGCAGCATCGATTCTCCGTGCACGTAACGATGAACTTGCGCGGATCGAGACAAGCGATACAGGCAAGCCGTTCTCCGAGACGTCGACAGTCGACGTTGTCACGGGCGCCGACGTGCTGGAGTACTTTGCCAATATGGTTGGCAGTGGAGGCATGAACGGAGAGACAACACAGCTGCGACCAGATGCATGGGTCTACACCACCAAGAACTCGCTCGGCGTGTGTGCCGGCATTGGCGCATGGAACTACCCCATCCAGATTGCGTTGTGGAAGTCGGCGCCGTGTCTAGCGGCAGGAAATTGTATGGTCTATAAGCCATCTGAATTCACACCACTGCACGCTCAGGTGTTAGCTTCTATCTACGCAGAAGCCGGCATCCCGCCAGGCGTTTTCAACGTTGTTCAGGGTGGCGGCGAGGTAGGCGCATATCTGACCAAGCACCCAGGCATCGCAAAGGTCAGCTTCACAGGTCAGGTCTCGACAGGCCGCAAGGTTGCCGGCAGTGCCGCGGGTGAGATGAAGTATGTGACCATGGAGCTGGGTGGCAAGTCTGCGTGTGTGATCCTACCGGATGCCGACCTCGAGCAAGCCGTTGATGGTGCCATGATGGCAAACTTCTTCTCCACAGGCCAGGTCTGTACAAACGGTACACGAGTCTTCATCCCCGAGGCCATGAAGGCCGGATTTGAGAAGCTGCTTTTGGAGAAGATTCAGCACATCCGCCCTGGCGACCTGCAGGATCTGGCCACCAACTTTGGCCCACTGGTTTCCAAGCCACACTACGAGAAGGTCAAGTCCTACATCACACATGGTATCGAGAATGACAAGGCGAGACTTCTCTGTGGTGGCGCAGAGACACCCTCATGGTTGACCAACCACACAAACAAAGCCTACCAAAACGGCTATTGGGTTCAGCCTACCGTCTTCACAGACTGCACCGATGACATGAAGATTGTGCGCGAAGAAATCTTCGGCCCTGTCATGTCAATCCTGACATACAAGACTGTGGACGAAGTCGTTGCGCGCGCCAACAACACAGACGTTGGACTCGCTGCAGGCGTCTTCACAAAAGACCTGAACCTTGCGCACCAGGTAATTGCAAAGCTGGAGGCGGGCATCACATGGGTCAACACTTGGGGTGAGAGCCCGGCCGAGATGAGCGTCGGCGGGTGGAAGATGAGCGGTGTTGGTGTCGAGAACGGAAAGAAGGGGCTTGAAGCGTGGGTCAAGAATAAGAGTACGCTTGTTGAGATGGGCGGTGTAGTACCTACAGTCTTCGCAAAGCTGTAAGGATGTCGAAAGTGTTTGAGGCAGCGGTATGTTGATGATTACTTGCATTTACTTTTTTATTGTATGTATTTGAGAGCTCTAAGGGTATCATAAATCGTAAGTCATTACATCATCACATCGTGACCTCTCGTTCCTCCTCTCTACATCTCCATCTCGTCAAGCTCCTCAACCCTGCCACTCTCTGTCTGTCCAGCTTCCTCAGCCCTTTGTCGAGCTTCCTCAGCCCACGATGATTCCCAAACCTTGTAGTACAGGTCCCTCATATCCCTCGGTTCCCCTCCATGCTTGACCCCAAACACAAAGTGCCTTTTAAACACCTTCTCATTTCCGAAGTACTTATCGCAAGTTCCGCAATACAGAACACCTAGCGCACCACCCTTGACCATTTTCGGCCTCGCGGGCGGAATTTCAATAGGCTTGTACTCTGCGCTAGGCTGCTCATCGTCGTCTGTCAAGCTGTTTACGCTACCCTGTTGCGCATTCGCATGTCCTTCCTCTGAGAAGTCACTTCCCTGGGCGTCCAGGAACTCAAATCCGTCGCGCTGCAGATCTGGTCCAGCAACCCCGGAAACGAATTCGAACCCATCGCTCTCAAGTGTCGGCTCGTCGTCGTGTCTGGCATACGATGTCTTGGGAAGCTCGAAATCTTCATCTTGGCTGTCGTACGTTGAGCTCAGTTCGCCAAAGGAGATGGCGTCTGAGTCTGATGCGGGCGCGTGGTGAGCGGGATCGGCCATGTGCTCTCTTAGTTCGTGCCGCGAGTTGAAGGTTTGATGGCAGGTCGGGCACTGGCCGATGACTTTTCTCCGCTTTGTGGAATGAAATGTGTCGTCGTGCGGTGGTGAGCTTTGAGGGTATGGTTGAAACGGTGCGTCTGCCATTGTAGTTTGGCGTATGCTGTGTGTTGTTCTTTGTGGATGTAATATTTCGTGAAGTTGAAGATGGTTGAATCTAATGTCTTGCGAAACTAGGGTTGGCTGCACCCAATTTATATTCATCATGATATCATATGTACATACACAAACGTAGGGTTTCGAGAAAGTAAATGTACGGGCTCGAAGATGCGAGGCGGATCGTGTGATTGGTCGAATGTTCTAGCTCATTGGTCGAACTTGCTAGAACGATCCACACAGCTACCGCATCGGGCCTAGCTGCACAATCGCTCAGGTGAGGTCCAGTATTCGACCATTATTGAATTCACCTGTACTGTAAGTACGATCTCCTAGCCCAAATTTTCGGAAACTCGTATCAGCCAAGGCCAATGTGTATCTTTTGTGACCTCAATCTTTCCGTTCTCCTTAAAGTGCAGGAACTCGTCCAAACGAAGTTTCCTTTCGCCTGAAGCATCACCAGACACGAGTGGAATTAACGTCTCTCCTAGCCAATCCTTCACACAATCTCTCTCCTGACCACTGAAACCGTATCGTTCGATGTACCACCAACTCACTCCGTCGGCGCCATGCGTGACACCGAAACTTCTTGGGTAGACTTTGTCGGTACATTCTGGTCTGTACGCGACGCGATATCTCAAGATACGATCAGACGGAACACCACCATCGTACAGAGCCTTTGACAGAATGCGGATAGGCGCGCGGACTTGAACGTCTGACGTTATCAAACCGAAAAGCCTTTTCGCTTTCTTGGAGTTGTCAGTATCAGCGAGTGCAGACTCGATCCTGGCGTCAGCGGTAGGTCCCTCGCTCTTGTACAGTGTCAATAAATCCTGACATACAGATGAGGCGTAGTAATTGTTCAGTGCATGAAGCATGTCTTTCGATGAAGAAGTTGGCGGCGGATTAGTCAGTGCATAGAGAGCCTCTTCGGTGTCCGCCTCGCCCAAGAGAATGCGCATTCCACGTTTCTTGAAATGCGTGGCAAATACGCCAGAGCGGATACCAGATACCAGATCAGAAGGAACCATTTCGTTATCAGTTACACCGCGAAATGTGTGGATGTCGAAGTCAAAGATTTTCTTAACCAGGGCAGAAGCAGGCACGTCGCGCAACCTATCGAGCCTTTCTTCCATGGAAAAACCTTCGGGGATGTCGAAAGTAGAGAGCACATTTTGTAGTTGATCGTCCGCTACATTCGGTAAGCAAAAATATATCAAACGCCATAGCAAATATATTACCTTCATCAAGTGTCTTCGGCTGTGCTGGAATAGCGTTGCTTTGCAACCACACATTACTGAACAAAGGCTTCCGTTCATTTCCGTGCAAAAGCTCGAAGTTCAATTGAACGTGTGCTGAGAAAGCACCAGCGCTCAGTCCACCAAGCGTTACGCGTTTTGGGTCGCAATGGAAGAGTCGGGCATAATTCTGAAGCCACTCTAGAGCACATCTTTGATCCTGCGGATACTCTCAGCGAAATTCTCAGAAATATGTAGACTCAGCGTACCCAGAAGCCAAAGTTGCCTTTGAGTCCTTTACCCGCCAGAAAGCCAAAAATGTTCAAACGATACCCAATGCTGACCACAGCTGCTCGAAGGCCCCCTTCTGCAATGAGCTGCGTTGGTTGAGTATGTTCTTTGAGTGAGGGGTCACCGATCTGCAACCATCCACCATGTATCCATGCGAGTATCGGCCAGCCAGATGCAGGTGGGTCACCGGCTGGTAGCCACAGATTGACTGCGAGGCAATCTTCATCGAACTTGTAATTCGTGTTTATCATACTAGTACCATTGACAATGTACTCTGGTTGGGGGCATACGTTGCCATAATGTGTGCAGTCCAAGGGGCCACTGTCGCCATAGACATGATCTTTAGGAAGTGGCTCAGGCTTTCTCCATCGTCTTGAATCAGCTGGGGACTTTGCGTATGGTATTTGTGTGAATCGTTTGACGCCGTTGGAGAACAAGGATCCGTTCAGCTGGCCCCGAGGACCAAGGTCAAGCGTGACTGTATCAACTGGCTGCATAGCGGACATCAACAGAGGGTCGGTGCAATTGCGATCGTGGCTTCTGAGAATCCATGCACTTTATACAAAGTACATGTGGAGTATGGCACACGATAGGAAAGTACAGCCCTCGTGCATTGGTGGAGCTTGCCGTAGAGCGGAACCGCCCCGCACGACGGACTTACATCTGACTGCCGACATATAATAAGTCAAATTGCCTGTTCGGGTACTTAATAAGAGAAATGCCATGTGTGTATCTACTCGGAGAAGTGTTATTGAACACGATAGTGTGCCGCAATCCGTTTTGCTTGATTGCAGTAGGTAAGCAATGACGTCATTCTTGCATGATAGAAAATAGCATATTATCACTGCACTCATTTGTAGCAGTACAGTTGAATATTCATCAGATCCCTCAGACAGATAATAACGATCACAGCCTAAGCCTATCAGGTCTGTACGGAGCTGTCAGCATTATGGATGCAATTTTGAGATGATTGTACAGAGCCTCGTTCTTTCAATGCTCAGACTTCCAGGTCAGCGCTCACACATGAGATTCAGAAATAGCTTCCCCAGGGACACGTCACAGACATCAGCATACATCCAGACTGTCCTTAAACGTGGTGAAAGTGGAGCGGCGGATGTATCTACGCACTAAGTGCAGCACTAGCTCGAATGCCAATCAAAATGATGTCTAGCTACGACCAGCGATAGGAGTGATGTCAGTCGCATGCCGTCCCAAAGATAGAGTAAATTAAACTCCCTCGAACCTGCGTTTATATATTTGATCCATCTTTGTCATATAAATAGCTGAGATACAATGGCACAACCGTGGGGCGTATCTGCAATGGAGGAGACTACAGAGACACGTAAGTAATGACACATCTGCTTTAGTCGACTGCATACTTACTCGTTCAGACAAAGGACATGGCTCCATTTTATATCGCATTGGAGAGTCTCTCAAGAATTCTGTGACCCCCGAAAGCTCCGCTGCCACTAGGCAGCGTGACCAGCATCTTGAGCAAGAGCATTCCGTGCCGCAGAGCCAGCGCAATGCAGCATTTGCTCCTGACCATCACGTCGGCGGGACGAATCTGACGGTGGAGCAAGGAACGCACCGGCGTTCACATCATGATGAGGCTGCAGAGAAGAGGTAAACCGGAGATGGTCAGATTGCAAAGTTGATGTTCCAGAGGCAGCAAGCAAGTGCCGGATATCGATTCGAGATCTTTGAAATGTACTATTGAAATCGTCTCGGTGTATATGTCGACCGTTCATGTCAACGTTACCGCAGAGGGAGGCTCTTCTCCTCGACAACTTCCGCACCGCCCTTGAAAGGTTTCGCCTCAGGACTCGCTGCCGGTGTCAACCATGGCGCGTCGCTCGTCTCGGCCACCTTCTTTTCCTTTCTTGTGTTGACGAAGCCCGGGTCAGGACTAGCCCACGCAAAGTCAAATCCATCCTGAAGGATCTCTTGGATGCCTTCAGCAAGAATCTGAACAGCCTGTCTCCTGTTCCTCGACCATTCCCACGCCCTGTACCATCGCCCAGCTTGTACAGCCGTCTCCTCGCCGCCCTCAAGCCCATCGAGGATGGAGCGCCACACCAACATAGTTTTTTCGAGCTCAGGTGCTCGCGATACACCAATGACCGACACGCCGAGTTTTGCACCACCAACATCGTCGTTGGACTCGTGCTTCCAGGGCACACCAGAAGCGGGGTCGCCCCTTGATCCACACAATGCGCCAGCGGAAATCCAAGTCTCCAACGCGAAGCGAATCGCAATGACCTCCAGTCTTTCTCCATATCCGTCGCAGAACTCACTTGCATTGCGCACAGCAGCGCGGAGAGCACTCGGAGCAGGATGCCAGTCGCCCAGTGCACCACACGGCACGCCTTGTCGGCGCAACAGACCCATGCCAAGAATAGATGCGTTCGGGACTACATCAACACCTGCGTTGCGCAGACGCTGAATACCGCGCGCACCAGCGAGAGTCTGGTTTTGCAAGGTGAAGTTGGCATAAGACTGAACAGCATTCAGGGGTTCACCCGTCTCTTGCAAGATGAGCTCAGCCATATCGCCCAGGACATCTATTGGGTATCCCGAGATGCCGATATACCTGATTGTGCCCTCCTCATCGCGGATGCGCCTGAGTTCCCTGACTGCCTCGAGCACCTCCGCAGGACTCACAAACTCGACGTCGTGACAATACACAAGATCGAGATAGTCGGTATGCAGCCGCTCCAAGCTCCGCTTGACGCTTTGTCTAACCCACTCCTTGCTGTAGTCGAACTCAGAGCCCGCTATCCGCCCGACTTTGGTCAGGATCATATATGAATCGCGCGGGAATGTCTCGCGCACGAATGGCGTGGCCAGCGCATTGCCAAGCAGCTCTTCGGATGGCCCGTAGTAGGGTGATGTGTCGAAGGCACGGATGCCGTGAGTGAGTGCAGAGGTCACCAAGCCGGTTGTATCCATAGCAAAGGGGTCATCGTTGTACTGGTGGTTGAAGGTCGCAGTACCGAAAACGAGGGGTGGGAGGATCGAGGAGAGAGGGGTGCGCTGTCCGTTCTCGAAAATATAGGGAATCGGCTTTTGGCGGGAAGGAAGGCTCGCTGTCGTTGTGGGGTGTTCGGTGGGTGTGCTCGCCATGTCTGCGACTCGATCTGGTGCTGGATATTGGTGTCGCGAAATGTTATATAGTCTGCAACGCGAATGAAATTTCGGCGGGGTCGTGACAAATGCGGTTGTTTTCGCGCCTGTGAATTCAAGGGCGCTGAAAGCCGGCAATGTAGGTTTAGGTCTGGAGAGAGGTAAAGAACATGGAGAGCTTTCCAACAGCGCAGCCGCCCATACTTGACAAAGCTTCGGCGCGCCGGTCAGCTTTCAAACAAACCCTTCCAGAAGCGTCAATCGACGCCTCACCACCCACCGTTTTGGATGCTCTGCTTGCCCCACGGCGCATCAGAAATCCGACCGCGATGGCAGGAACACATGGACTAGCATGGTTCAGCATGACGCCATCCACATCTGGAACACGCTTCCTTTAGTACTGGCTATTTGATTGGTACGAAATCACGAATCATCAGGGATGTCAGATTGCCCTGCAGCCCGGCCTTACACGGCCGATCGAATCTTGGCAGTAAGAGACCCTTGCGGAAAGACACGGAAAGTGGACGGTACATGTGAAAACGTTGCTCAAACACCAATATTGTTTACAATGCCGCGAAGACGCGTAGGCTTCTTTATGTGCGCGCCGGAGATATGCCGCCCTGCGCTCTTGACCATGACCACGATCTAAAGATCAGCCACTCACATCAAGTGGTGGAAAGCGTTGAACTCGGTCCGTCCAACGCTGAGATTGAAACGGTGCCAACCGCTCTCGTCTAGACTGTGCCTATAGATCTCCTCAACCGTCCCGTATTCAACTTAGGATCTTCGATCATCGTGCAAAGAACGCTTAGCTTTGAATGTTCGATTCTCAAAACTCCTCCTACCACAGACTGTATTTCTTTCTTTTTATTAGTGGTTAATGTTCGATGTAAATGCATGTCTGCTTCAAGACTTGGAATTGGTACACGACTTCCTCTGTTTGAAACATACGAAGTATGCTAGTAACTGCTGGTCTCGATCTCATTCCTATAGACTTTCCGTGCACCATGAGACTCGTGTGCCTAAAGCACTCAGCCGCAACTGGGCGCGAACAACATCATAGGTGTCTGTCTCGTCTGACCCAGGGTGCGCCTGTGGAATTGCATCAGTCTCTGGCACACCAG
Organism: Epicoccum nigrum; assembly: GCA_002116315.1. Taxonomy (NCBI): domain Eukaryota; kingdom Fungi; phylum Ascomycota; class Dothideomycetes; order Pleosporales; family Didymellaceae; genus Epicoccum; species Epicoccum nigrum. Next base: position 678,339 of record KZ107838.1, read on the forward strand.
ACCCTACAGAGACGACTCACTTTGTTGTCGCCGCACTGAGCGCTCCCTGCGTCACTGTCTTTCCTGTCGTTCATGGGTGCGATATCTTTGTAGAACTGCGTGGAACGAAGAACAACGAGCTCAGTAAGAGCGTGGTAGTTGCCCGCATCTCGATTCTCAGCAACATGCCAAATGATCTCGAAAGCATCTGTGGCACTTCTGGTTCTAATCCATAATGTTTCAAGACATTCAGGGATCAACGAGAATGTTTCTAGCGCTTTCCAGTCTAAATGAGGCCAATCGAGACGCAAAACTCTGATGCGAGTCTTTCCGAAGAAGTCCTCTAGAGCCAATACAGTTTCGTTACTGGGTGTCTGGGATAAGCAGACTCCGAAGTCGTCCAAGCCCTGGAGGTGGCATAAGGGCGTCAAGAATTCGGATGTCAGAAACAACGACGGTGCTGAGACGGGCATGACTTCCGTAATCAAGAAAGCCTTGAGCTGTTCAATCGTACTGACAGCTCCTCCAGTGAAGAGTTGGCTTTTCGAAGTAAAATCAGAGCGTGAATGCGGTTCCGGAGTGAGCATCTTGCTTTGAGAGACGATAGACAGGGTTGTGAAGTGCTTCAACCCCGAAAGGATCTGAGCTGTTTCCACTGGTGACGAGGCAGAAAAGCCATCGAAAGAGAGCTCTTGAAGATCTTTGAATCCAGACAGAAACGTCAAGTCCTGGTGATGGAAGTTGCCTTCTAGATTGATGACCAGAAGATGTGGATAACGCAACGTTGCAAGTGCAAGGAATTTCCGGAGAAATTCGCGATAGAAGAAGGACTGGCGGCCCACGATAGTTCGAATGGTGATCGTTTCAATCTTTGGCAGATGACCAAGAGCGCTATGAAGCTTCTCCAGTTCTGTCTCGTAAAGCTCCCATGTCAGGAGCCGGGGAAGGTTATTGGGATGGTGAATCACAGCAGGTACAGCCAATAAAGACCTGAGGTCAGCCTCCTGGATAGTGATGGAAAGCTCCCTGGTTTGTGACAAAGATCTATGCGGTACTTTAGCCAGCCATTCGAACATGACCGATTGCCCTCTGAATCTGAGCGGTCTCTCGAAGAGAATCTCGCGTGCCTCCATGTAGATTTCCCGACATGTTGCTAATAGTTCTGGCCCATGCAATGGCGACGCTAACACCTCTCTATATATGAGCTGGCGTAGTTCTGTCGGTAGTGTAAATAAAAGTGTTTGGTCTGCAGCTGAAACCATTGCAGAGAAAAGCCAAATGGAAAGCCAAAGATGACACCAGATTCTACTAGACTGAGTTAGCATACCAGCCTGGATTATTGTAGCGATAGTATTTACTACAGAGATCCTCAGACAGTTGCAGTCAGTCGCCGAGTTGGAATATTGTCGAGGTTGACGCGCAAGGAGAGCTATTGTTGTTGCAAAGGACCTGTCTTGTCGTATAAGGATCTGTAATGGGGTAAGAAGAAGCAAAGAACAATTGAAGTGGTAGGACTGGAGTTCCTAGCACCATCCTGGCAGGTGGTGTGAGGATGGGCGGTGTTTTGGGGTCGGACCATGGTCCGAAAGCTGCCATTACAGGGTACTTTTACCTGCACATACCTCAAGCCGTTGGCCGTTGAGCATGGGGCAACCATGTTTAGGGGCTTTGCCTCGCTCAGAGCAAGTTTTGAACCGCGCAAGCCCATGACGTGAGCAATCAAACGATTCCAAGACTCAGGCTAGCAGAATCCAAGGTTCTACAATATGTTCTGTATGATTGGCCGCTGCAGCAGCCAGCAGTATGATTGCGGTAAGTGAGGCGGACTTCTGTGTGGGCTAATCAAGGATGACAGCCATGTAACCCGGTGGGCATTCCACTATAGATCAGTAGAGTGCGAAGTGACGTGACCGGTAAGGCTTGCAGAGGCAAGATACGATTCCCGTATGGGAGATGCATCCCGAAGAAGGAAAGTGCATCTTATAAAAACCTACTATTAGACTAAGTTGGACCGCTATGTTGACATGCACTTACCGAGCTTCGCCGTACATGTTTGGGCGCGCTTCGGAGAAATTGTCCACATCAGACCTTCAATCGAAGATATGCTAGAGGGTATTAGAGATACAGACTGTTTTAGAAAGTCAAAATGTATTTCATTCAGGAATAACAGCGGCTGCTGCTGACTTAGTAGTCAGGCAAACATCGTATGACAGTTGCATCATTCTACTCACCTACTACCGTGAGCATTCCCATGGTGTAGCCTGGAGAGAAAGAGTGTTGACTGCAGGTCAAGCGATGGATCTCTTGAGGAGCGAACTCACCATAACTACTCTTATGAAGACAACAGCGGCCCAAGAGATATGCAATGAGGTCCTAATCCGAAACAGTCATCCTTCATCAACACCAGAAGAATGAGATGATTGATAGACGGTGAACTGGTTGTGCTACCGATGAACGTATGCCTAAATCCTTGCAGAACGATTGGTATGTATCAGAGAGCCTAGGAAAATGTTCATCAAAGACCGGTTATTGACGAGGCCGCTATGGACCTGCAAGCCATGCGTTTGCTCTGTGGAGGTCCCCATAAATTGAGCCCTCGCATGCAGCTTCCAGGAGGCCACCCATTGGCATGAATCGATAGCTGCTACAGAACTCGCGAATCACCTCAACTGGACTACGGCAGGTGTGTGCTGTTCTGATGAAGAGAGATCACATGCAGGAGAAGAGCTTCCACGAAATGACGTTTACCGAGGTTGCACTTGCCTGGATATGGTAGCGCGACCCTTCCTGTCCTCACCACAGCTCCTGGACTTCTAGTCTGGACTCCGTATCTGTGTTACCCTCGCATGTCCTTCACACATGAGGATGCCGCAAGTTCTACCTGACTTTACTTTTTGGAGCCGCATGCATGCACAGACCGAAGGTTCCGCCCCTCATACGCTTCACGAAAACGTGCCTTCGTCCAACGTCCAACGCACACCATCTTGTCGAATCTCGTGTTACAACGGCTCTAGTGGGGAGTCTTGCCGCTTCAGCTTCCATGGACTCTTCATCGGTCAAACTCTGCCCAATGTGAAGGTGTCCCTCACGCCATCGAGCGCGCCTATGAGATTTGGATCTATGCGCAATTATGCACCAAAAGACCATGGAACCTCGAGTGACACAGTCGTAACACTAACGCAGTAACTATTGACCTCTGGAGATCCCGATGTGGCAGCTTCGACTGCAGGTCGACTGAATGCAGTTGCGCCAGGCTCCATACATCTACCGGCATATGGGAAGGCAATTTGCTTTTCCCTGGTCATCTTTGGGATCAGGCCATGTCCCGCGCATAACGAACCATCTAATGGGATCGTATCGAATCGAATGAGTAGGACCGGTTAATTGTGTCACGTCCTACTCTGCAGACCAAACATCGTCTGCGCGATGACAACACTTTCACCAATCCCCCTGAACACGGCACGTCTGCCACCTCTCCACGTGTTGCTTCAGTTGTTTGCTGTGATAGCTTCAAGAGCACAGGCGAGTGGCCGAATTTCGGTACTACTCTGATGTGACCTTATTCCAGTCAGCTACAAACTTGTGTCTGGCGCCACGGCTGAGGTACTTTACAAGACTACTCACGGTCAAAGCAGCGAGCGAGTTGTCGGTTCCAGAGACTTTTTGATCTCACCAGCGAACCTACATAGGCCTTGTAGCTGGGTCTAGCAGCTCATAGCCAGAAACCCTGAGAATGTTGATCCAGAACGGTGCAGATAACTCTGTGAAAACACACACGCATAGGGAGTTTTCGTCACAGCTCATCCCTGCAGCACGCATGGGATACCGATGTCTCTCACCGTCATCACCATCATCATGCTTCCGAGCGTTGAAAAGCTTTACTTTGCCCCAATGACACAACAACAATGGTACCGTGTATTTCACCGAACTCTTCCTCGACGCACTGACATGCGGCAAGTGTAGGTCAACATATCCATCCAATGGAACCCCGAGTTATGGCGCGTAACCAAGCGCTTGATGGTCGACTCCTCTTCGCTACACATGACTGCGCTCTTCCATTCAATCCGCTCTACTGGAAACCGCGGGTAATTACCGACCGTTCCGAGTACAATACCTAGCTGATTAGTGAAGCACGTTTAGATAATCATTCCAGATCGGTACGTAAGACGTCTCTTCGACGTCTCACAACGAGCGCCGTTAGCTACGAACCGATTGCTCACGACTGTCTCAGCCGCGTTCAACGTTACTGCACGTGGCACTCCCCCGCGCTGTCACCCATCATCTAGCCTGATGCTAGCCATAACGCGTATTCGTAGACGATTACTCACTGGTGCAAGCAACCATACTGTCCAGACCCGCGTAGCATATCCATGATTGAGCAACATCCCCGTCGAAAATGCATACCGTATACCGGTCCTCTGGCCCAGCAAATCGGGGTCTCGTGGCAGCCACAAAAGCACACATCCGGCTGCCAGCCGCTTCCGCGTGGTGGTTGGTGGTGCACGCATGCGTGTCCGCGTTTGCTGTAGGCGCTTCCCCTGGTCGACTTGGTACCTTCTTGTGTTCGGCCTCAAGCAGCGGCAGCAATGGGCTACCACGGCACGTCGGCACATGCATCCAGTACGGTGCTTTTGGACAAATCATGCGTGTCTTGCCGCCCTTGCTGTCCATGTACGCTGTCATGGTGCTACCACGTGGTGGTCCGTCGACAATCATGCATGACGGATATCAACACCCACATGCAAGTAGAGGGCGGGCGGCACGCAGCGGGAAGCATGGGTGCAGATGCCGACGGGTCACAAGGAGAGCAAGCGTGGATCCGGAGTCCTTCCCAAAGTTTGGCATTCAAAAAGGAAAAAAAAAGATGCAAAATAAATACTGGTACATGCAGATTGGAAATGCCGTCCGACGTACACCTAATCACTAGGCTCGGCTATGCCAGCCGAAACCACGCTACCTCTCCTCCCTCTTGACTCTGTTCATACATGTTCCTCCCACCGTGATATCGTTCCACCCAACCATGCCTGCAGCGTGGCCAGTCTCACCACACGTCGCCTCACTTTGCTGGCGCACAAGCTTATGCCACGCGGAGCAGCTTGGCGGCGTAGTTGACGATTGTGTCCTCCTGGGGGAAGCTGAGCTCCTCGAGCTTCTGGGCGTAGGGGGTGGGGACCTCAGCGCCGGTGACGCGGGCGGGGGGAGCCTCGAGGTAGTCGAAGGCGTACTCGCAGGTGAGGGCCATGATCTCGGAGGCGACGCCGTAGCTGGGGAAGCCCGACTCGACGCACAGCATGTGGCCGGTCTTCTTGACGCTCTTGACGATGGCCTCGATGTCCAGGGGCTTGATGCTGCGCAGGTTGATCACCTCGGCCTCGATGCCGTACTTCTGCTTCAGCTGCTCGGCGGCGACGAGCGACTGGCCGACGCAGCGCGAGAGGGTGACGATGGTGAGGTCCTTGCCGGGGCGCTCGATCTTGGCCTTGCCGAACTGGGGTGTGTGTTAGCGCGTTGGGGGGCGGTACAGCTTGGGAAGGATGCAGCTTACGGGAATGACGAAGTCATCCTTCTGGGCCTCCTCGCTCATGGGGAAGGAGAGACCGTACAGAAGCCTGGGGGCGTTGTTAGAACCATATCTGGAATGCGCTTAGGAGGGCCACATACTCGTTCTCGAGAACAACGACGGGGTTGGGGTCGCGGATAGCAGCCTTCAACAGACCCTTGGCGTCCTCGGCGCTGTATGGGGCAACGACCTTCAGGCCGGGGATGCTGCCGTACCAGGCAGAGTAGTCCTGGGAGTGCTGGGCAGCGACACCGGAGGCGAAACCGTTGGGGCCACGGAAGGTGATGTTGCAGGGCTGGATGCCACCGGACATGTAGTGTGTCTTCGCGGCGGAGTTGATGATCTGGTCAATGGCCTGCATGGCGAAGTTGAAGGTCATGAACTCGCACTGTCGAGGGGGTCAGCGGTGGCTGCAGCAGTGGTGCGGCTGCGGCTGCGGCTGCGGCTGCGGCGTGTCGGTGCTACTCACAACGGGGTGCAGGCCAGCGAGCGCGGCACCGACGGTCAGACCGGCGAAACCAGACTCGGTGATGGGAGAGTCGATGACCCTCTTCTCGCCGAAGCGGTCGAGGAGACCCTTGGTGACCTTGTAACTGCAGCTCTCGTCAGCTCTGTTCTGTTCTGTTGGCAGCTCTGTTCGGCCGCTCAGGGCCCCCGTGCAGCCTGCGATAGCTGTGTCTGCTGCCGCCGTGCGATGCAGCGACGACCCTCGCCTAATTGTTCCCTCTATCGCAGCGCTGGCGGGTCCCATCGGCGCGGGCTCTTGGGGGCACGTACGCTCCGTTGTACTGCGCGACCTCCTCTCCGAGCACGAAGACCTTGTCGTTGCGCTCCATCTCCTCGGCCATGGCCTCGTTGAGCGCCTCGCGGACGGTCATCTCCTTCTGGCCAGAGGCGTATCCTCTCCGCGCGATCGAGGGGCTGATGGCGGCGGCGCGGAAGGCAGGTCGGAAGGCCGGTCGCGACGCGGCGAGCAGGCGGGCGGCCGGGCGGGTGATCCTGGAGGCGGCCATTGTGTATGCGTAGCTCTCGGGGGCAGAGAGATGAGGCGAGAGCGAGAGGGAAGCAGTGCCGGAGGGTGGTGATGGCCGGAGCTATGAGGCTGATGCGGTGTTGACGGGCTGCGAGCTCGAAATCTCAACTGATTTTCGGAAAGGACGTGCACGACCACCTCCGAGCCTCAACACGAACTCGAAGTGGACGAAGCGGGTCCCCAGCCAGATTGGCTGCGATTTCACCCGACCGCCGTCTGACCCAGCCATTGCACCAATGGCACCAATTGCCATGACCCGCACCAGCACCAGCACGGCGCGATAGCACCCAAAGTACAACGTGTCAGCCTTCATCTGTTTCTACATACACATAGTACACACACGCAATTGTTCAGCGCACCGCGTTGTGCATCTCTCTTGTACCGCTGGTACCGTACCGAAGGCTCCACTAGCGCAGACCCTGATGGATCTGGCGGGGCGCTCTCTCAACAGGCACATTTCATCGGAGCTCCGAGCTTGGTGGCCATGATTCTCATTCTCATTATCCCCTAAGACTCTATATAGGTATTACATGCATATATAATGCGTCTTTTGCGACGCTTGCGGTACAAGAGCGTGAGACAATGCTCGAAGAAGCGAAATCGAGGCAGAAGTAGGCCTCGATGCAAAAAGTGGTCTAGAGAACAACATCGTAGCAAGAATGCGAAAGAGTCTCGTCCATCTAAGCATCAGCAGGCTTGCGGCCGACCATGAGGTACATGGGTGTGAACAGCTTCTCCTTGCCACCAGCAACAAGGCAGTCGGCGGCAAGAGCCAAGCTGTCGGCTGTCTTCTGAGTGCCCCTAGGTGCCAGACCGATGGTCTCGAGGCAGCCAACGAACTTGTGGATAATACCACGGCCGACCTTGGTCATGCGAAGAATGGTGGGGATATCGCCAATGGTGGAGATGTACTTCAGCTGGCCAGACAGAGGCCAGTACCAGGGGTAGGGGTCGTCACGGTCTGCGAGATCTTCGTTGTGTTCCAAGACGAAGCCGGCAGTCTTCATGGCGGCAAGAGCGACCTCGATCTTCTCCATGTTGGAGATGCCGTCACCAATCTCGATACCGAGACGGATCTCACGGTGGTGGGGGTTGTCGTTGTCGTACGCGTCGGTCATGAGCCACTCGTAGACACCGAAGACACCGCCGGGCTTGAGGACACGGAAAATCTCGCTGTAGATGCCCTCAAGGGAGGGGGCGTGGACAGTAGCCTCGATGGCATAAACAGCATCGAAAGAGTTGTCGGGGAAAGACATTTGCTTTGAAGACGTTAACGTCAGTGATCCAAGAGAGAGTGAGAGTGGGACTACGTACCATGAAGTCACCCTTGGTAAAGGAGAGCTTGTCGGACAGACCCTCCTTTGCGGCGTAGGCGGTGGCACGCTCGATCTGGTAGTCGTTGTTGTTGAGACCGACGACGTTGACGCCAGCGAACTTGACAATCTCACGCGCAGGGCCGCCGACACCACAGCCAACATCCAATACGCGCATGTTGTCGGTGAGGTTCATCTTGTGGGCCAGGTAGTGCTCGTGGCGGGCAATGGCCTTGTAGAAGGACTCGCCGTACGCATAGCGGGCAAAGTGGAAGGACTGGCCCCAGCCGTACTCGTACAGGTCGGTGGCCAGGTTGTAATAGTGCCTGGTGAGGGTGGCATATTCATCTCGTCGTTCCTGTGCAAGTCAGTCTCGGTCACCGCCATTTGGGCAGCTCCAGTCGCGTACCTTTCGTGTCTCCTCGGTCTCGTCGGCGGCGGCCTTGTTGTCCCAGTGCTTGAAGTACTCGTCCACAGCAGCCTGCTGCGCAGCCTTGTCCTTCTGCAACATGGCAGTCATGCCACCTCTCGCCTTTGCGGAGGTACCGTGCATGGCCTTGTTGAAGGCGGCATCACGGCTGTGATCTTCCTGTTCGAGCGCAGTGGGAGACATTATAGAGGCAGATAGAAGTGTTGATTAGGTATAAGAACAAGATGTACTGTGTTGAAGCAGCTTGAATGGACGAAGCAAAGAGACAAGGAGCGGAAGAATTGTGTCTCTTATGCGAAGTAGCGGTAGAGGGGATTCCACTGCCCCTAAACTGTACCGACTGTAGCATCAAATTAATCCTAGGCGTTCTAGTCGCCGCCGGCCAATCACAACCATCTCTCTACGAACCGCGCTAAATGCGCCACCCGACATGTGCTAAGTGATTTCCTGCCCTGCGCCGTCGCTGTCACCGTCATCCAGCACCCCACGGAGAAACATTACCCTACGACCTTCACTGTTGCTGCGCCCCACTTGCGCGTACTCCAGCGCCACCGATTCGCCCGTGGCGCCCGCTGAAGACCATCTATCAACGCGAAATTTGCCCGCGCAACACCACGGCGCCCGCGAAGCACGGCCTCCGTCGCAACGAGAAGGCCTGCCACAATTGCACAGGCGCAGGATCCACCCATACGCACCTGCACTCCAGCTCCCAGGCTTGCTTCACGTGCCATAGGCGTTCGCTCGTCATCGTACCGCCGCTACCAGCATGCCGCCCCAGATCAAGACCGACCTGAACCGCAGCGGGTGGGAGACGACCGACTTCCCGTCTGTCTGCGAAAAATGTCTCCCAGACAACCCATATGTGCAGATGCTGAAGGAAGACCATGGCGCTGTAAGCTCCTCAACCCCACACTCACTGGATGTACACTCACACTATACAGGAATGCAAGATCTGCACGCGACCGTTCACCATCTTCCGCTGGAAAGCCGACCGCACAGCACGCCAAAAGCGAACCAACATCTGCCTGACATGCGCACGCCTAAAGAACTGCTGCCAGTGCTGCATGCTGGATCTGTCCTTTGGCCTGCCTCTTGTTGTCCGTGACGCGGCTTTAAAGATGGTTGCGCCTGGCCCGCAGAGTGATATCAACCGTCAGTACTATGCGCAAGAGCACGAGAAGGAAATTGAGGAGGGCAGAGGTGCTATGGAGGCATACGAGAAAACAGACGAGAAGGCGCGTGACCTGCTGAAGCGGTTGGCGCAAAGCGAGCCCTACTATAAGAAGCAGCGACGTCTGGAAGCAGAAACGGAAGAGGGTGGACAGAAGGCGCTTCCAGCACCCGGCACTGGCGGCAGCTCTGCATACGGACACACTGGAGGGCCGATCAGGACGCGGGATACGAGAGGTGGTGCCAGCAGTGCACGAGGAGGCATGAGAGCTGCAAGAGGAGGGCGTGCAGGAGGACCGTCCGCGCCGCCGAACCCGCAAGACTGGCTGCCACCATCGGACCCGAATGTCGCATCACTGTTTGTCACAGGTGTGGAGGATGACCTGCCCGAGCACGAGCTTCGCACCCACTTTGCGCAGTATGGTCAGCTGCGGTCGCTGGTATGCTCGCACCGAGCTCACTGCGCATACGTCAACTACGTGAAACGAAGCGATGCGGAGACCGCAGCGGAAACGCTGAAGGGCAAGGTGATCATCAAAGGGTGTCCTATGCGTGTTACATGGGGCAAGCCAAAGCAGCTGGACAGCCTGGATCAGAACATCAGAATGCAGTACGCAAAGGAAGGTAGGCAAGCCGCCGGGCCGGCGCGGCGGGCAGCAGCACAAGCAGCCATCGAGGCGCCAAAGCAGAATGACCTGGACAGCCTGGCTCTCGCGCCGCCGCCCTCAGGCGACGAAGAAGCGAGCTACCCCAGTCTTGCAGGAAACTAGTGTACATTTATAGTAGCATCGGGTCGGCGTTCTATGGACGACATGGGTATCATATTTCGGAACTCGGTAAAAGTTTAGGACGAGCAGCATTTCGTTCCCCCCAACGTAGTCTTGCCCTTGTTCTTCTTGATGTCTTCATTGTCTCCACGCTCGGTGTGTTCGTGTATCCGGATCTCTGCACTTCGCGTCAGCAACCTTAACGTTCAGTCCAGATGGAGTGCATACTGTAGTTGTCTCCCTCTGTGGCTTCACCCTGCACCACGTTCTCCCTCAGGAACTTGGCAACCTCGTTGGCACGTGCGATCTCCTTCTGCATCTCCTCGCTACCGGTCTGCAGGTGGCGGTTGCTCTCGAAATTCTTGCGGACCTCGACGCGCGCGGCGGACAGAACATTCGCATCGCCTGGGGTTGAGTTAGCCGGGTACCTTATGCGATTGGTAATGAACGTGTGGATCTGCCTACCATGGAAAGCGATGCGCGCTGATCGTAGCAAGTTTCTGTATGCTACAAGGGCCATTTCGTGGGACATTGAACTAAATTGTGTATTGAAGTCGAGGGTTGCAATGCCCAGCGGCGAACCGCGAACTCGCGGAAAGAAAACGTGACTACGGGCGCTGCAGGCCTGCAGGGATCCGTCTGATCGCCGGCGCTAGCTTCCTCTGACGTCGCAGCAGCAGCAGCAGCTCTACCCACGCGACGCATGTCTTGCTGGCAACAATTATAACACGCCCTCGCGCCGGGCCGCAAAGTCTACTACGTTTGTCGCCGCAGCCATGGTTTCTCTGTGGCCTTGGAGGGTGCGCGAACCCAGCCCCTTTCGCATCAACCCATATGCTAACAGCGCCAGGCTGGCGACGATGCTGCCGCCTTCGAAAGGACACTCTCAACTCTCACAGGGAAGATCGATAGAGCCACCGCCGTCAATGACAAGCGCCGCCAGAGATCGAGACGCGTGCGCGTCATGTGGACGCTCTATTCCGGCTTCGCATACATACTAGCAGCGGTGCTACTTCTCCTGGTAACTGGCTGGCAGAACTGGGGGATGATCGAAGTGTCTGTCATGGCCGGCAGTCCTGTCATGTACGCCTATGCCTTCGTAGCTCTCACTCAACGCTAACAGCGCGCAGCATCTACCTTGTCCGCTATGCGTTTGCGAGCTACTTCGACTACCGCCTATCTAACACCGACGCCTACATCGCCAAGCTCAACAAGGAGCGCGATGCCACTATAAACAGGCTGAAGGAGGCCACCAAATACAACTCTACTCAGCAGTTGCTGGAGAAGTACGGCGCTTCGCCTAAGCAAGAGACTCCCCAGTCGTCGCCAAACAACACCAAGGCACAGGGCTCTCTGAAACCCCAGCAGCCCCAAGGACCACGCACGGGCATGGCACCTCCACCAACGGCCAACATTCAGCGCTCGCAGAACCAATCACCACAGAATCAGTCACTCGGCCCGTCGACGCCTCAGCGCAGCCCGCTGATACCTGCATCACCTCAGGATCCTGTGCAGCGGCCACTCACGCCTGGCGCCGAGTTCGCGCCCAATGCGTTCGGACCCGTGGATTCAGCGACACTGTACTCGTCAGCACCAGCAGCATCATTCGCCCAGTCTCATTGGTACGACCGCATCCTCGATGCTCTCCTCGGCGAAGACGAAACGCAGCCTAAAAATCGCCTTGCTCTGATCTGCTCCGAATGCCGCCTCGTGAATGGCTTAGCACCACCGGGCGCCCGTACGATCGAAGATATCGGCAAATGGCGATGCGGAGGCTGCAAAGCGTGGAATGGAAAAGAGAAGCCGCACGAGGAGATCGCCAGCTTGGTACAGAACTGGGATGCGGAGCGCAAAGCGAAGGCTGAGGAGGTGGTTCGCGACGCAGAGGAGGAGGACGAGGGCGACGACGTGGACGAGGAGCCGGTTGGGCAGGAGATGGTTGAGATTCAAGAGGAGACGCCGCCCAGCAAGTCGACGCGGAGCAGGACAAAGGGCAAGGGCAAAAAGTGAGCGGATTGCGTTCAATTCAGGAAAGCATTCCAGGCGAATTGGTGGGTTAATTGGTTGGTCGTTAAAGACGGGCAGTTCTTACAGCGGCATACTTGTAGAAATAAAACGGACGGCAAAGTCTCAGTTCCTCTTCAATCGAGATTCTCTAAATATTGGACTTTTTTCGTGAATCATCACGTAGCACTATTCATCCATCAGCGGTGCAGTAGCACGGTGCAAGCAATTGATGCGCCGAGGATGCAATAGGTAGAACCCAGGTGGAAAGGACAATCGAGACAATGCCGCCGAGGCGCATCGACAGCGCGCGATGCCATGGCAGTAGCGAGCGAGCAACTACCCCTTTCCCACGTACTGTGTAAAAGTGCCTAGGTCGTAGATATGTGTGTCGTTGCAGAGCGAGTCAGCGCGCCGGGCTACCTACGATGCAAGTGGCTTGATGGATGACGATGAACCTCGGCGGTTTCTGGGGGGTTCTCGGTTACTCCGCATTTGCTGGTTCGCAAGTCTATATACATGTTTACAAAGAATATCTTCGTTGTAACTCGAGTCTTTTGGAGATTCTTCTTTCTGGATTTTACAGATATCACATTTCACGGAAGCAGAGATTCTATTCTTTCAGAGCGATAAGAGGACTCGTCGTTCCATTCATCATCATCATGTCTGCCTCCAAGCGTATCGACCAGATTGCTGGACACCTCAACTACCCCAAGGGCATGTTGGCGGGCCAGGTTGCGATTATCACGGGCTCGGGACAAGGGATTGGGGCCGAGTGCGCGAGGCTGTTTGCGAATGAAGGGGCGAAGGTGGTGGTTGCTGATGTGGATGCGAGTACGTTCTAGCAGGCAGTTCACGACAGCGCACGTCGAACGAATCACGTCTAATCGCACGCAGAGAAAGCCGAGGCAGTGGTGTCGGCCATCAAGTCCAGCGGCGGACAGGCCATTGCGATCACTGGTGACGTGCTGGACGACGCATACATCAAGACGCTGATCGAGAAGGCGGCCGAGTTTGGCAACGGCAAAATCCACATCATCGTCAACAACGCGGGCTACACATGGGACGGCGTCATCCACAAAATGACCGACAAGCAGTGGCACACCATTGTCGACCTGCACGCAACCGCGCCGTTCAAGATTGTGCGCGCCGCAGCGCCCTACTTCCGCTTGAAGGACGGCGAGCCCAGGAACATTATCAACATCTCGAGTACGAGTGGGCTGAACGGAAACGCCGGGCAGATCAACTATGCGCTCGCGAAGGCGGGTGTGACGGGCGTCACCAAGACGATTGCGAAGGAGTGAGTGCCGCTCTGTCCCCAACTCTCTCTGCCCGCTCAAACTAACCGTCATGTAGATGGGGCCCCAACTTCGGCGTGCGCGCCAACACAGTCGCATTCGGGCACATTGCTACGCGTCTGACGGCGGCCAAGGAGGCGGGCGCATTCGTGCAGCTGCCCGATGGCGAGAAGGTGGCGCTGGGCATCCCGCAGAAGCAGAAGGCGGCCGCGCCGGGCCAGGAGCACGCTGATATCCCACTGAGGCGGCCCGGGACGGCGACGGAGGCGGCGAGCGCCGTGTTGGCGGTTGCGAGTCCGCTGTTCAGCTACGTCAACGGCGAGACGATCAGGGTGACGGGCGGCCGGGGGATGTAGAGAGACCCATGATGTGGAAAACGGCAGACGGGCTACCTGGCTAGAGAGCGGTGGTGAGGGTGTAGTGCTGCGAATATGAGGCATCGCGTTTCACGTGCACGTGGCGATCAACATGACGATCAACGTGCCTATCTACATATTGCATAGTATGTGCTGAAACAGAGGCGGTCGAGGTGTGTCGTCCGGAGAATGTCGAGAGGGAAGCATCGAGTTTCATGATGATCCGGAGTACCAAGCTTTACGAGACCCAGGGGACCCAGGGTCTCACTGCCGAATGCCGCGCGACACTACTGTGTACGTCCGCATCTCTCCCAACGACGCCTCGTGTCTTTCTCTTCGTGCCTTGTGTTATACCTATTCTATATCCCTTCCCTGGCGTTGCTACCACTGTGCCGTTCCACTATGATCTGCCAATAGCACCCGACCCATCTCCTAATCCCACACCCCCAGCGCCTCCGCCGCCATGCCTGGCGACGAGAAGCACGTCTACGAGGTCCCGGAATTCCCGCCCATCCCCTCGTACGAAGAAGCGACCAGCTCGCGCCACACATCGACCGCCCGCCGTGGGCCGAACGAGGTCAGCGATGATGCCGAGCGGCAGGGCCTCCTGTCCCCGGAGGCGCATGTAGAGGGCAGGGGCAGCGGCCCAGCGCGGCGCAATGGCTACTACCACCCACCGAGTGTGCAGTCGGTCGACGATGGCGACTCGGAGCTGGGCAGCCCTGTGCGCGAGAGCCACGACGAGGAGCAGCGCCAGATTATGGAGGAGATGGACATCCTGGACCCGGAGAGCGCCGACGACTCCCGCGCACGACGCAATCGCAATCGCGGCCGCTTCTCCAAGCGCTTCTACAGTCTCACCAGCAGCCTGTCGTCGCTCAACCTGCCCCGTCTCTCCTGGCCGCGCCGCTTCCGCCCCAGCTTCGCCTTCGTCACCGACCACATGCCCACCGTGCCCGACGAGTATAGGCCCGGATGGAGCGTCATTGCACGCCTGTGCGGCCTGGTTGTTATCGTCTCGCTGGTATATATGCTGGTCGTGAGCGAGGTGGTGCCCATGGGCGGCGGCTTCGGCGCCCAGTTCAATGCCGAGTGGGTGCGCCAGCAGGCCACAAAGAGCATCGAGGGCTGGCGCATCGAGAAGAATCTCGAGTACATCACCAGCTTCGACCATCTGGGCGGAACCGAGGGCAGCTATGTCCAAGGCCAGTGGATCGAGGGCAAGTTCAAGGAGGCTCATATGGACACCTTTACCCACGATGAGTACTGGGTGTATATGAATTACGCCAAGAAGGGCGGCCGAAGGGTCGAGATTGTCGAGCCACAGGAAAAGAAATGGAAGGCCAAACTGGAGGAGCCATCCGTATACAACCCTCCCAAGGCCCAGACACCCGCCTTCCACGCCCTGTCTGCATCTGGCAATGTCCAGGGGCCCCTGATCTACGTCAACTTTTGCCACAAGAAGGATTTCAAGAGGTTATGGGACAGTGGCGTTGATGTGCAGAAGGCCGTTGTGCTATGCAGGGCGTATGGTACGCAGCCAGATCTGGCTATGAAGGTGAAGATGGCACAAGACGCAGGGGCGGTTGGTGTGCTGGTTTATTCGGATCCATCTGAGGACGGCTTCAAGAAGGGCACCCCATGGCCTGATGGCAGATGGCGTTCTGCCGACAGTGTCCAACGTGGCTCAGTCGGCATATCCAACATGATCTTGGGTGACCCGCTCACACCAGGCAGGCCCAGCACGCAGAAGCAGGATCGCATGCCCAAGGACAAGAACCCGGGACTCGTCAAGATTCCCAGCTTGCCTTTATCGTGGAAGGATACTCAAAGGTTGATCAAGTCTCTCAACGGCATTGGCGAAGAGCTGCCAGAGGACTGGGTAGGAGGTATTCCGGACGTGGGTGACAAGTGGTACTCTGGTCATCCTGATAAGTCGCCTCGGATCAACTTGGTCAACGAGCAAGACGAGGTTGAGAAGCAGCGCATCACTAATGTGTTCGGGTCATTCCCAGGCATGGAGGATACGGCTCACAAGATCATCGTTGGCAACCACCGCGACTCCTTCTGCTTCGGTGCTGCCGATCCTGGTTCAGGTACCGCTATCATGCTGGAGGTTGTCCGCGTGCTTGGTGACCTACGTGCCCAAGGCTGGCGTCCCCTCCGTACTATTGAATTTGCATCCTGGGACGCGGGCGAGCACAATCACATGGGCGCCACCGAGCACGTCGAAGCCAACGTCGATAGCTTGCGCGAAAACGCTCTCGCCTATATCAACATTGACGCTGCAATCACTGGTGACAAGCTCTGGGCGACTGGCTCGCCAATCTTCACTCACGCTTGGCACCGCGTGATCGACCGCATCAACGATCCGCATAACGATAACAAAACACTCAAAGAAGTTTGGGAGATGCAGGGTTCGTCTGTCGGTAACATCGCTGGTGGCCACGACTCTGCACCTTTCCAATTCATTGCTGGTACCTCTTCCCTTGATTTTGGATTTGCTGCTCCGAAAACAGACCATCCCAATGCCATGGCGGGCTCATGCTACGAAACCTTTGATTGGATGGCGCAGCACGTCGATCCAGGCTTTTTATACCATACGCTGCATGCCCAGCTTCTTGTCCTCCTCATCCTCGAACTCTCGCAAGAGCCTATCGTCCCCCTGCGTATCACAAATTATGTCGCACATCTGCAACAAGAGGGTCAGAAGCTGCTCGACGAGACTGAAAAAGAGGGTGGTGACTACGACATCGAGATGTTTGAGCCGCTTGTGCAGAGCCTGAGCTCCCTTAAAGGCAAAGCAGAGGAGTTTCACAAGTGGGAAACCTTCTGGTACAACCAGGTCTACGCCACAGGCGGATTTGAGACTGGCGGCGTGACTATGCAGCGCATCAACCATAACAACAAAATGGGCCGCTTTGAGAGTCTACTGCTGGATCTACCGACGGATGTAAAGGATACCAGTCCGCGTGGTGTAAGTTCTCTCTTTCTCCAAATTTTTGGATCAAGCTAACGGGTACAAATAGCTTCCTACCCGCGATCAATTCAAACACGTGCTCTTTGCACCCTCACTTGCGAATGCTTTTGAGAGCAGTGTGTTCCCCTTCGCGCGCGATGCGCTGGAAAAGAAGGATTGGGCCGCCGCAAAAGAGGCGCTCCAGAAGACGGCTGACTATCTGAATCGCGCAAGCGACATTCTGACTTCGGCGTAACTGTCGAGCGATAGCCTTGTTGCCGTGTCACTTATACACACCTTGCATAGAATGGCGTTTGGAGCGGCTGGATGCCGTCTGGGACTCGTTGCATCTTGTCTCTCTTCGTTGGCATGTCGAAAGACAGCGTTACATGAAGCTGCTGCGTATATGGCGCAATATTATTTCTATTCAATACTACTGGAAATGGCGGCTTTATGAAATGACTAAGCAGCTGCCTTGGTCGACATTGTGTTTTTTGCTTCCTTCCTTTTCCTTTACCTCCGCGGTTGCAGCTCCTCTTGACGCAAAGATGCCATCAAATTCTGACTCTTCAACACACCCTCACCTTGACCTCCTCTCAGAGCGGTTTGCTCACTTCAAAGCGTAGCGTCGCTAATACACCTACCACCATTTTCATCCATTTATGGTACTCCTTTCATCGTACCGCCTCGCTGCATCCGTGATAACTGAATCCGCGCCCCAATTCCCGATCCTCCTTCCAAGCATGTGCTGCCAGCGCTGACTATTGTTCAGTCTGCAAAAGAAAGGCGTCGGAGATGCCGCCCCACAGGAACAATCTTCATGTCTTCAACACTTACACGACTCATTTTCGAGCTTTAGTATCAGGAAATGTATGTATAGGTAGCTTAGGGGTCGCTCCGCTGTAGTAGGATCGGAGCAAGAGGTAAGTCGAAGCAAGATAGTGTCGTCGGCAAATCGGGCCGTTTATCTCATATCGACGTCTCAATGCGGCAATCGCAAGAGTCGAAAGGGTGGGTCCGATGTACGCTCAACACGTACTCTACAGAAGAGCGGAGCACACGTGCACCACCATCGCGATTGCTATAAAACCCATCGGGCCCACGATCTCCCCATACTTCTCCATCCTAGGATCCCGCACTCGTCAGGAGAAAAAAACATACCCAAAATGGCAACCGACGACACCCTGATCCCCGAACTGAAAGCGCTGGCCGAAGCACCACGCTCAATTGAGGAAATCTCCAAACAAGAGCGCGACTGCACGCTTCCCTGCTGGAACGCCAACGTCGCCTTCCAGCTGGGATGCGCACTGCGCACGCGGCTGCTGCCCTTCGACAAGCCGACCGTGATCCATATCTCGACCATCAGCACGCCGCCGCACGTGCTCTTCCACAGCGTCACGCAGGCGGGCACCGCGCTGGACAACGACTTCTGGGTCGCACGCAAGAGGAACGCAGTCATCCGGTTCCAGACGAGTACGTGGTTGCTGCAGAACAAGTACGAGGGGGATGAGGAGAAGTTCCGCGTGAAGAACGGGCTGGGGGAGAGCGCGAAGGAGTATGCAATTCATGGGGGAGGGGTTCCGGTTTTTGTGAGGAATGTGGAGGGCCCCGTCGCGGTGGTTGTGGTTAGTGGGTTGAAGCAATGGGATGATCATCAGGTGGTGATTGAGGAGTTGAAGGGGGTGAAGGAGAAGCTGGAGAAGAAGGCGTAGAGAGTGTCAAGAAAATAAAGAGAGTGTGTCCACTGATGAATGTCACTGATTGATCGGAAATCGATGCCACACCTACTAGAATACATTTAAAATGGGAGTGGCTGCTCGCGCTTACAAAGAGTCTCCTACTCTATTGCGCTACACAATCCGAAGCAGTATCAGGCTTGATACAAGGTTCTTTCTTGATGATCAAAAAGAAGCTCCATAGCTACGAATAACCCATTCTATCATCAATATCGGTCTGCGAAGCCGGTCTTAAGCAAGCCATGGCACCAAACGAGACTCTTTAGCATGTAAATGAGCATTGCCCGACCACCAGCCCGGGCGTAGGAAGAAGCTATTACACTCGCAAGGGCAAAAACATACAACAGCGGATATTCGCCAGTAGTCACTCACCTAACTACTAATCCGCCAATGCATTGCTTTGATAGGACCAGGCAAACAGGAAGCTTCGTTGCCTCCTGTCTGTCTAACACAGATGCCCGTGATAGTTATGTTTACAGCAAGTAGGACTGGACTGTAGGAGGAGTGTGGTACAAGCAACACCGCGTTTTTTACCAAGACCATAGTTCAAAAAGTATCTTTAGGACGTGGGGGATCCTATCTCGAAAAGGGCTATAGTCATCGTAGTGGTGTAGTGTAGGGGTGTCAGAATGGGTGACAGGGTTTGGTGGGGTGGCCGAGCAGTGAACCGGTCCAATGGCTGCAGAGCTGACTACCGTACTTCCTCCGCCAACTTCGCAAAGCTAGAATGACTGTTGCGACAACACTATGACGATACCTCGCTGACTTCGCTGCTTTCTGGCCTGACACTTCGCGTACCTATCACTGCAATGACAGAAAGAAATCCTTTATCCCCTCATCCTCCCCATATCGCAGCATGCGTCCTCAGTCAAGGCCTGCCAGGACAACAATCGCGGCGCGCATGGCTTCTTCCTTGTCGAATAGTTCGCCGTTCATGTTACCACGCTTGAATAGCGCAGGGGTTACCATGATCTCCACCTGGCATTTCCTTAGCTCGGCTGTGTCGGTTTCATCGTCTCTCTCGTCTTTCATTGAGGCGGGATCGAATCTGAGCGGCCCAGTGCCAATACCACCTGGCAACTCAGGCCGCGTTGCGAAACGAATACTCCAAAGAGCTCGTTGTCGCCTCAGTGATTGAGCGATATACACTGCACTCGTGTATATACGATCCAGCTCTTTCGTGTCTTTAGTAAGATCCTCAGTCGTTCCGGTCTTGTGCCAAGTGGCCACAAGCTCCATTACTTCCGTTACAGCGTCACCAACGACTTTTCGCACTTGAGTGACAGACTTCTCGACTTCAATGGACGCCACTTTACCCAACAGCTCAGCAGTGAATGCTCGCCAATCGTTGAATGATTTGTAAGGTATCACTTTGTGGTCTAAATTGTCAGTATGGCACTTGGGCAAAGATGTGGATGCCACTGACCTATGAACCAGAGCCGACTCTCTAGAACCTGGAAACTATCTGCAAGTGGCTTAGCCACCCACACGTCATCTCCAGAATTACCAGCTGGAGCCAAGTCGAGAGTACGAAACAGCCTCGTGCACATGATGTACGCCGCCCACCCACGCACAAACAACCGTTTCTGCCTCTTGTTCGCCGTCATCTTGGCAAACGACTGCAGCTCAGTGAGTCGGGGAGCGACCCTCTGGTACTCCAGGAACTTCTCTTTTTTGAAAGTGTCTGTGGTGCCACCGACAAATTGGGTCGACCAGGTCTTGATGTCATTCATCAGTCGATCAAAAGCCCCGCACATGCTCTCATCATTGGATTGCTGTCCCAGGAAAGACTCCCTATTGTCCATAGTGGACTGCATTTGGTCCGCTGAACGCTTGGTCTGCGCGAGGCGGGTTTGCTCATCCATAAGGGCAGCCTTCAACTGACCAACTTCGACCAGACTACCAGCGAGTTCATCTTCGAGCTGTTCACTGAGTCGTTTGAATTTTATTTTTTGGCTCTTGGCTTCCTCCAGGTCCTCCAAAGCATCACTCAGTTGCGTGTGCAAGTCGGGTTGCGGTTCGCGATATGCTGGATCACGGTGAGTTGGATCACGCCGCGAAGGATCGCGGTATGATAGATCACGCTCATCAAATTCTTGTACCCTCTTCTTTAACTTGTGCTAACTTTGTCAGCCATGGCACGTTATTCAGATCGAAGGGTTCTCACCGCGGCGCTCATCACTGAATTTCTCTCTTTCTTCGGTGGCTTGTCATGCTTGTCGCCATGGTCCTCCCCATAAGCCATATGGTCGATACGTTGTGCATTCTTTGATGGTAGTCTTTGATACTTCTGAGGTTGAGATACTGCAGGGTCAGCTACCTGTTCTATCGTTGTGTGAGTCGATCTCACCTTGTTGATTGTCTCTAGGTATCATCTCTTGTGTCTGATAGGTACGATTTCGGTCTGCGACTGTAGTTCTAGCCTGAGCAGTACCGCCTGTACCAACCGAAGTGGTTACTCCTCGGCTCCCGGTAGATCTCATCGAAGAAGTGTGCGACTGGCCGATCTGCGAGTTCGTACGAGGAAGAGCCCCAGGATGCGGGGAAGAATGCGGAGCATCAGTTTGAGTGGTTTGTAACACAGGATGCGATTGCATCTCTGATGACACTGCTGCTGAATTCTTCTCTAGTCCTGCCATTCTTCTCGAGTTAAATGACAATCGAAAGAAAGGTACGGGGAAGCAGGCTACACTTGAGAGAATCCACGGTCTTAAGGCCCGCTTTGTGTCGTTTCTTTGCATCTGACCCAATCCAGGCCTCACAGCCACCATTAAAGCGCAGCATGCACCTCTTGTCACTCTCATCAAGCTAGAGAGCTGCCCAGCTGAACTCAGCCTGATGCTCTGCTTATCTGTCATACTTCACCTTCCTTTTTCAATCCACATCTGCAGGGAGTTGCAGCGTGTTATGCATATACTAACGTATAATGAATTACTCGTGAAAAAATGTGGCTTGGAATGATGGGGTGCCAGGGAAGGCGACAATCGTACTTGGCGAGGTCCTCCTCGTCTAAAGGCGCAAGGCTGAAACTTCTAGACCACGCCTCTCCTCACAACCGTACGTTGCACGAACAAGCCACCAGTTCACACAAGAGGCCATGTGAGTAATTTTAGATCGCGATCCTGAACTTTATGCATGATACATTGACAGTGGGGTCCGAAAGTAGTCCTTCACCGCAGACAAATCAGCACCAAAATTACGAACACCATTTTTCGAATCAGCACATCGGACTAGACCTACAGTGGCTTTCATGATTGGCGGCTAAGTTTCTAACAGGAAGAGACGTCGGAGCTAGAGCCAAGATCAGCGATCCATCCAGTGAAAAGCTCAGTAACACCAGGCGGAATTCCACAAAACATTGCCAACATGCTGATCGCGAATGGAACGATAGGTAACACTTTAGACACCGCAGATCTCTTCATCTTGATCTCCTGACGGACCTCAGTACCGATTGGGCGCTGAAGACTGACCTGCTCGTTCTGCACCGCTTTCAGCCTTGCCGATTCTTGCTCCCAATCCAGTCGGACCTGCCGCCTCATAGCACGGTCGTTCTCGAGTAAGTCCCGCTTAAGTTGTTCCAGGGAAGCTAGCTCCTCTTGATATTGTTTTTTCAGATTGTCCAGATTGTCGGACACGTAAGCGCCTGCCACGGTATTGTCCAATGATTTGCCCTCGTCGACCAACTCTTTCTGAATCTGAAGGACCACCTTGTCTCGGCACAAGAGCTGGCTGACGAGACTAATGGCCGAAGATCTATCTCCGTGGAATCGGCTGATGTTTGATCCATGACCGGCCATGTAAGCCCAAAACTTCTCCTTCAGTTGCCGTTCACGCTCAGCACCCAGGGATTGCTCAATCCCATCCCATCGAGAAGTTATCAGTAGGACGTTGCATAGGGCTTCTTGACCACAGATCTTCTTGAAAATCTCAAACGTCTTGATCGCGGCCCGGCTATAGCGAACGTCTGTAATCCGATGTATGTAGATGACGCCTTTCAGCTCTACGCCAAGCTCGTATTGTGCAGACAGAATGCGGGCGATTTCGGTTAGAATCTCGCTGTCTGTACGGGTAGTATCATCGAATCCCGGGGTGTCGATCAAGAGCACTTTGCTATTGCCGATCGAGACAGGTACCAACCCGCAATCCTGCGTACCTTCCAGAATCAGCATAGACCTCATAACCTGAGTGTAGCAACTCACAAGAATCCAGATCTGCGCCTTCCTGAACCACTTCCTTGCCGGCAAGTTGGTTGATGAAGTAGCTTTTGCCAGCACCCGTGACGCCCATCACCACGATCATGCTTGGCGCCTCGTCTTGCGCATCTTTCCTTAAAGTCATTCTGCTTCGGTGCTCTAAGCAGGTAGTTGCGATGTTCTCAGATGGAGGGGGCAATAAGTGGATCAGGTTCCCGATAAGCTGTCAGTCAAGAATGCTGAGAATGAGAGTGGATGCTCCAGCAGCGCACAAGAGCTTGTCCACTCAATTTATGCCGAAAGCTGTAGCATAAGTCGGAGGCAGCGCTACGTGAATTTTCTATTAGGGACCCCGCTGCAACACGGCCACGACAGGACCGGTGCGCGAGCTGAGGCTAAGGGACTAAGTGGTTCAACTCAGCCGCACCGCCTCTCTATATGAAATCCTTGAAGCCTTGCATGTTAGCGATATTGAATATGCAAGCCCCGCGTGTACGATCACCCCTGGTATTTTGCAGTGAACGCATGCAATCCCTGTCAGGCCATGCACCTTCTACATCCACGAGACTGAGAATGGGCATTTATGGGGTCTAACCAAACCCCCACCTCACAGACGTGGTAGAATCCCAGCCTTCTCTGTTTCTCTTGCGCATACTCAAAGTTTGCTCCAGCACCGAAACTGCAAGACTCCCTCGGGAGGTTCAGAGGGATGGCGTCCGAGATTGTTATTGGCATTGATTTTGGCACGACGTGAGTTCATCTACCTCGAATATAGCTTGACAATATACGACGACTAACGTATCACAGCTATTCAGGTGTTTCTTGGGCGGTCAATGGCGGGAACAAGACCATCCGGGTAGTCAACGACTGGCCGAACCCTATATCTACCGTCGCTACATCCGATAAGGTGCCCTCGAAGCTGTCATTCCAGAACTGGAAGACCAAGAACTGGGGCTACAAGGTTGATTTCAAGGAGCAATCTTTGAGCTGGTTCAAGCTACTCTTAGATCCCAAGAATAAAGTCGGACAAGAATCAGATAAGGTCTTGGAGACGGTCAAGCAACTGGCAGCGCTTAACAAGGAACCGGAAGATGTCGCAGCTGACTACCTTCGCTTGATATGGGAATACACCAAGGAAGACATTCGTAAAGTTCGAGGCGATGACTGGGCGGACATTTACACAACCAGGGCTGTTCTGACTGTACCCGCCATATGGTCACCCAGCGCCAAAGATAAGACCATGAAAATCGCACGGAAGGCAGGGCTCCCAGAGAACGTCTCACTCGTTAGTGAACCAGAAGCCGCCGCATTGGCGGTTTTGCGCGAGAAGACAGAAGACGGTTCCGATCTCCGTATCGGAGACTGCTTCGTTGTCTGTGATGCTGGAGGTGGCACGGTTGATCTTATCAGCTACAAAATCTGCGAGCTCAATCCTTTCCAGGTTGAAGAATGCGCAGTTGGCGATGGTCCGTACACGAGGCACCAGCAGCCCCCCCCCCCCAACAGAATGACTAATTCGTAGCACAGGTGGTCTCTGTGGCTCTGTATACCTCGATCAGGCTTTCGAAAAGTACATTCGGACGATTGTCGGAGAGTCACAATGGAAGGGACTCAGGCTTAAATCGAAACAAAAGATGATGCACGAATTCGAGATGTCGGTCAAACGAAGCTACGCTGGTGATAGCCAACAGTTTTCAGTCGACCTCCAAGACGTTGAAGACAATCCTTCAGTTGGAATAGACGACGAGACGATTACCTTGGAGCCGTGAGTTCAGCTTTTTACACTCAAGTGTCAGTGACACACACTAACAGGCTCAGATCGACACTCAAGACTATCTTTGACCATGTAATAGGTAAGATCCTACGCCTGGTCGAGAAGCAGATCGATGAAGTCCGGGACCGAGGCAGCGACGTGAAGGTGTGTTGCACCGTTTGATTCTTTCGACTTGCACTGATGAACAAATCCAGGCAATTTTGCTTGTCGGTGGCTTTGGAACCAATCGATACATGCATCAGCAACTCAATGTGGCCTACAAGAAAACGGGCATCAAGGTATTACAGACGAATGGAGGGTATGTCGGGACTTTTCACAAAGCCTTGGGTCTCAGCTGACAGATCTAGGTGGTCTTCCATTTGTCGAGGTGCGACAATGTGGGGATTGGAGCATTCAGAGCAATATCCCACAGCGAAGAAGACTGTGGTGTCTAGAATTGCAAGACACAGCTACGGTTTGGTAGTTTCCCGCACGTGGGAAATAGCGGAAGGTGCTCTGGAGAAAGATCGCAGACGAGGCACAAGAGGAGAGTGGCGAGCCGACAACCAAATGCACTGGATGCTGAGAAAGGGAGAAAAAGTAGAAGAGGGTCGGATCCTCGCCAAGACACTGTTCCAAAGTGTACAGGTAGGATTCTTCGATACCGGAATCCAGTACTTCTCAGATACGCTATCTTACTGTGCGGATAACAGCCCGCCACTGAGAGCAGAGCCTAGTAAGTTTCTGAGATAATCAACATCCTTCGAAAGTTGCTCGCTGATATCAAGGGCAGGTGTGAAAGACCTTTGCACAGTTCACTACGGTGTAGAAAAGGCCAAGTTGTACTTGGAATCAAGCTACAAAGACCCCACAACAAAAGAGAAGTGGAGGGACGCCAATTTCGATATGTATGTCCAGCTGAATGCTGCAACGCTGGATTTCTTCATTGAGTACAAGGACAAACGGGTGGCATATACAGAAGCGAAGTACAAGGAGGAATTCTCGTAAGGAGAAATGTAGATCGATGGAGAGATCACCGCGACCAGTCGGTGATCTGATTGCCAACGTTTGGTCAGCTGTAATGTTTACGAGAGCATCATTGATGAGCACCGTTCCCAGATAGTGTTCAGTGTGACTCGTTGTCTCTATGGTGATACGATGACGCAGGTTTCATTTCCTGGTGAGCAATGAATGGTCCAAAGCTTTGAGTGGAACGCAGATGGAAAAACAAGGAATTACAGCTAGCAGAAGTTGCCAAAGACGTACAATACTGGGTATCAGCTTAGGCGCGAGCACCCAAACACGCCCACCAGTGCCGGCAGGCTTGGGACGGTGCTGTCAAGGCAGGGCAAGTATGAGGAGGCATAAGCGATCCAAGAGGGTGGGCGCTGGTAGGACATGGTAGTCAAGAGCATGTCGAATGTTGGTATGTTGTAAAGATCACAGATTTGGTGTGTATAGATGTGCATTTATATTTGTGAGCATCCATGCCTCCTCTAATTTTCGACACAGATGCCAAGTGATAGTATCAGATGATTTTTTTGAACAAGGTATTGATCAAGCAATTCAATTGAGTGTTTGGGGTTATGAAAGGCTTCAAAGATCAGCGAAAAAGCTGATCGAGAGTTCTATCTTGATGCTTCGGCCACTCAACTACATGGCAATGCTACAACTTTCCAGAAGGACAGTAGAGTGTAAGTATCCAAGTATGATACGCGGCATAATATGTAGTACAACCTCCCTGTCCGCTCAGCTAATTGAATAACCCTTTAAAGCCGATAATATGGAGAAGAGCGATCGCATGCATCTGGAGTAGGAGACTTGCCCTACTTCACACAAGAACCCGCCGTGATACTGGTACAGATCCCTGAGTACAAAAAGCAACAACCTTTACATGCTGGCACGCTTGCAAAAACATACAACAGCGGGTATTCGCTAGTGGTCACCCACCTAACTACTAATCCGCCGGTACGTTGCTTAAATAGGGCTGAGCGAACGGGAAGCCTTGTTTTCAACGTCCTATGGTCGTATGTGGAAGTTCATAAAATTTGTACAAATAATATCCTTGAATATTGCCTCTCAGGGGTACGTTTGGTAAAATCTGCCCCTCTGACAGCCCCCTAATCCAGCAACGGAGTACTCATACATGCCATCTTGGCTTTGTTAGACTCCCTGTCTCAAGTGTATCTTGGAGAGCCACTCACTCCCTTTCGGTTGTACCCTCTTGTGCTTCACCAGTAAATACCATCTCCTCCACAGCCTGCTCAACAGCGTATAGCATCGCCATCTTATCTTCACATGCCTCCTTCTTCTCCAGCATCTCCTGTCTCAATACTGTGATCGTCGCGCTGAAGCCGTCCAAAGTCTCCAACAATGCCAAAGTAGTGTTGATAGTGTCGAGGTGGGCGCTGATTGCGCTTTTTGCCTCTTCGATCGAGGCGTTGACCAGGTCGCACGTGGAGAAAGTGCTGAGGTCAGGATCGAGGGAAGTAATGGTCTCGACCGATGACGTAGTTTTGGTTGGCGAAGGGATGTCATGTTGGATAGGTTTGAAGGTGTCATCTGCGTCTTCTTCGGCGATACCTTCCAGGCGGAAACGTTCGGGCGTACTGGGAGGCGGCATGGGTTGGTTGGAGGAAATACGAAGGCTCTTTTCGAGCGCAGCGGGGTCACAGCTCTTGTTTCCAGCTTGTGAAACGCGTTCTGTTGTTGTTTGGTCCGTCAAGAGCGGCCGGACGTCTTCGATTTTCGTGTCTCGGGGTCCATGGCGAAAGATTTGACGCAGCAAGCTCCGAGTTGACATGCTTGCTTCGCGCGCAGGCAAGTCGATGTTAGGGGCTTGCTGTAGGTGCAAGCTCCTGTAAGCCTGTTTGCGCAAGGGCAAGGGTCCTCAGTGCAGGTTTTGGCGCTGAAGGTGAAGGTGAACTCTGACTGGTCAGCGCCGGCTTTAGAGCCTCATCTGCGATAACGACAGGTAGTCTGAAGATATAACGCCCTTCAGAAGACAGAAGAGAACCAAGACAAGAAATGCAGTCTACAAGCGATAAAATAGGTAGCAGCTCTGAGACATGGCACTGATAAGACACATTAGCAGGCAGCTTGCAACTTGTGGACCGATCTTCAAATCTACAGTAAGAGCAGAAGGTTAAGAAGCATATTGTTCGAACTACTGGACGGTGGACAACTCGACAGACCGATACAAAGGCGCCGACAGTTTCAACAAACTGCGACACTGTCTCTAAACGTACGTTGCGACTACTAAGGCATGAACGATGGAGCTTAAGACGTCATCGAAATCAAAGCAATGCATAAGCTGAATCGAAGTTGCACCTGATGCTAGACCTGGATATGATGTTTGTACATGTGATGTGCGTATGGTAGTCTAGACAAGGCTTGACCAAAGCTTGAACCGAGACTGAGGTAACACCGTCCACCAACCCGAGCGGAATTATCTAAGTGGCCGGGTAGTCTATAGCTAATCGGAGATAACTCATCGCATTGACCGCAGCATGCATGTACATATGCGGCGTCGTCGGGCCTGCCGGGACGCTCCACTGCCAAGAAGACTAATTTTGGCCCGCTACCCCACTCAAATCTCCTCAGCCTCAACTATCGATACTACCCAGACAGGAACAACCTTACGAAGAAATGTTGTACATAACTCAGTTCCTGACTTCTTACAGAATTGGTCTATGCTCTCAAGTAATACTCATCTCACTAGGAGTAGTTGACTAGTCAGCTATGCTAAGCAAATCTCTTCACTTATGCTCACAACCCAGGCCTGCTCCTTCGCGATGATTCCAGTTTGATTGGCGGTGCTCTGTCTCAGTCAGATGGTCCCGGTTTTGTGCATCTGCCAAGCCGCCAATGACTGGGCGCCGACCCGCATCTGGTATGGGAGGCCTTACACAGTCCTGCAAATCGAAGGCACAAGGTAACTCACGCGTTGGATGACAGGAAAATCCTCCCGAAATCGAGAGCTGAAAACCAAGCTGCTGCACTCACATTCCCTGCACAAGTAGAAGCTTAACAGAGCTGACGGGCAGCTCAGTCCAATGCTCCGGAATGGAATTCCACGGAGCACGTTCTCTGTGAGCTTTCCAACCAGTGCGTGCTCAGCCTGAAGCTGAGCTACCGCCTTTTCTACTTCCAAACCGCGATGTAAGCCGTAGCACCAAAATGTACTAGTATTTTAGAAATGAAGATGCAGCCCCTAGAACTGCGCCAAATCCCAAGAGGGCGTATATGAAGTTCTCACCCAGGACATTCAGTCATACTCCGCTACCCCCTTTTCCCAGGCAAATCGACCCAAGGCAATAGAGTCGAAATGCGGACTGTATTGCTATCGATGCTCATCGCAGCTCTAAGTGCTACAGCACATGCGGATTGTCGCCATCCCAATGGCAACATACAAACTGATGCATACCATGCGCCTTGCGCCGATGCCCTCAACGACCCTCTCAATACCATGTGTTGCGCGATAGAACGTTCCAACCCAAGTGGAGGTCTTTCCAAAAATGGTCTCGCTGCAGACGTCTGTTTGCCAAACGGGCTCTGTAAACAGAGCTGGAAGGATGATGAGGACAGCGTGTTGCAGACGCATTACTACAGAGAGGAATGCACAGTCGCAGGCTGGAAGGACGGCAAATGTCTGAGTGTGTGCTTATCTGTCAGTGTATGTACAATCACCAAGATGTGCTGTGGAGAAGGGTCACTGATATGTACCAGGCAAGCTCCAACGTACGAATGACACCATGCGATGATACCGCCAATTCCACGCGCTGGTGCTGTGGCGACAACAAGGACTGCTGCGCAGGAGATATCGGCTTCGAATCGCTGGCTCAGACTTTCTTGGGCGACATTGGCAGTGCAACATCAGCATCGTCATCAATGACCGTCTCGGCCAGCAGTTCAACGGCCTTCGCAAGCTCGTCCACGTCCAGTACATCCGGTACATCTACTTCCGATACATCCATATCCAGTACATCAGCGCCTCAAGCCGAAGAAACCTCGACTTCACTTTCCGGGGGAGCGATTGCTGGAATTGTTGTAGGAGCTATCGCGGGCATCGCTCTTATCGGTGCTGCATGGTTCCTTCTCGCGCGGCGTCGACGTCGATCTGACGACCCTGCACCTCCCGTGTACGTTGAAGAAGGTTATCCAACAGATGCGCAGAAGATAAGTTACGCTCACGTGGCCCACGAAGCCGACGGGACCGACTCTCAGGTGGCGGAGGTCTCGGCAGCCAACGTGAAGGATCATGATGGGAGAAGCAGAGTGCATGAATTGCAATAATCTATATAGCTCCGCGCATTTTCCAGAAGACATGAATATATCTCCGCATACTTGTAAGCTTTCCGGCGGCCTACTAGATTCGTCTTTCTGGGCGATGACTTCACGAGGGCCACGTACTGGCGAAAGAGTTGGAAGTACGAAGCGACTTGGTCGACATTTGATCTCTAGTGCAAGTGTTCGCTCACCAACGATTGCCCTGAAGAAAACAAAAAGAATAACTTTCCGTCATCCATATAGTTGTAATCAGAACATATGCACTTGGGTGTGTATGAGTGACAACTCAGTCAGCACAGAAACTTGAGAGGCGCCAATAGTGATTTGATCGTAAATGCATCGGATTACACCACGCTATGCTAGGGTATGGACATATATGCTAGTACTAATATTTACAAGAAAGCACAACCCAGTGCACTTTAGATGCGGATAGTTGAGTTGTGCGAGAGGAGAGCTCACGTTGCAGTACTCCATCTCGCTGACCTTAAGCGCGGCACATCCTGCCATCCGGGCCGACAGTCCAGGCGTCACTGCCAACGCTCTTGAGGTTGTAGAAGACATGCTCGGGGTCGTACTTGTCCTTGATCCGCTTCAGCTTTCCGTAGTTGCTGCCGTAAAAGACATTTTGCCAATCCTTCTGCTGGAAATCAGCTTCGTTCATGTAAGATCCACTACCGGGGGTAACGGCCTCGATCTTTGGCATAAGAACGTCGGTCATCTTGCGCTGGGAGGCCTCCATGTCAGTCCAAGGGGCTGTGCTGTTCCAGTTTGTGATCATCTGCAGCTGGACAATGGAATTGCGCCAGGCGGGCAGAACAGCGTTGTCAGGTGTGTTCGCACGCTTGGAGTAATCGGCAGAGCTACCAGCGAGGAGAACACCCTCCTTGGCGAGCTCAGCGAAAACCTTGTTAAGCTCGGCGGTGTTGTTCTCGATAACAGAGCGGGGAATCAGGCGGCCGCCAAACTGGTAACGGTTGACCTCAAAGCTACCCTTGGGGAGCGGTCCAAGGTAGCGGTCGTAGTGATCGCGGTAGGAAAGCTCGCTGTAGGCAATAGGGGGAGTGATGCCGAGCGAAACAACGTAGTCGGAGAAGGGCTTCAGAACCTCCTTAGCCTTAGCTTGAGTCGAGTCCCACATGGTCAGGGGCTTGATGACAATGTACTGGGTGCTGATGAGCCAAACAACCATGGCGCCGGAATCGATCATGGCGGGCAGCAGCTCGATGAACTTAGCGGTGATGAGTGCGTAGTTCTCTGGTGTAGTGGAGGAAGCAAGTAGCTGCATAGCAGCACCGCCAACCGTCTTCGCCTCATGTGCCTTGACGGTGATAGAAGTAACGATGCCGTAGGTACCGCCTCCGCCACCGGAAAGAGCCCAGTAGAGATCCGAGTTCTCGGAGGGTGAAGCTGTGAGGATCTTGCCCTCAGCGGTAATGACCTCATAGGAGAGAGTCTGGTCAGCAGCCAGACCAAACTCGGTGCTGAGAATGGAGTGACCACCACCCTGGGTGAAGCCACCTGCGAGGCCGACAGTGGCGCATTCTCCAGACATAACAGTAAGGCCCTGCTTGTTCGCAGCCTCAACAAGCTCGTAACCGATAACACCAGCACCAACGGTGGCCGATGGACCAGTGTAGTACTTGTCAGACCACTGGCCGAAGGTGATGTTCTTAAGGCCCTGGGTCCAGACAGCAAGCGCACCAGCGCCAGTAGATCTTCCAAGAAAGTCGTGGCCTGTGTTGCGGGCAAGAACGCGCACATTCTCAGCCTTTGCAAACTCAAGGGCGGCGACTACATCATGGGCTTCCGTTGCCTTCACAGAGTAGGCAACGTAGTTGCCAAGGGTGCAAGGCCTGCTACGGTCACCAAATGGATCACAGGCTTGGGTGGCAAAGTAGGCCTGCATGATTGAGTGAGAAGAAGGGGTGCTAACGCTGTCAGTGGAATGTAAATGTGAAGATCCAAGTGTACTCACTGTGTCAGAGGATTGGTCCATTGTGCTTTCAACTCTGTGCAGGCAGCCTCATCGTAGGTGGGATCGTGGCATGGCGAGCCGATAGGGACGGTCTTGATCAGCTTGCCGCTGACGGTCTGGTTCAAAGCAGACCAAGCCTGATCGTTCGGCCACGCAGCATCTCCAGGGAGAACGTGACATTTGTCGGCTGGGCCTCGAGGGCCTGGAGGGCCTGCAGGGCCTGCAGGACCAGCTGGGCCTCGAGGAGGAGTAGGAGGACCGGCTTCAATCGAGGTCGCAAGGGACAATGCCCAAAAGAGCTTTGCAATATGCAGGTCCTTCATATTGCCAAGATATTAAGAATTAGCGAACGTGACAGTTGGCAGTGATCGTGATAAGAGAGTAGCCCTACAGCCACCATTTATAGTCGATATAATTCCCCTTTCCCATAGAACAACCTCGCCACAGACCATTGCGGCGCATTGTCTGAATTTCGGAGGCTACCTCGAAACAATACTAACAACTGCTATTCTCATGGTACCCTCCGTACGCTTCGAGGCTCTGCTTCCTCTTGTAGATGCAACGCCGGTAAGGGTCCACTCGTTAGTCGCATCATGCTACGATGTCCTTGCTATCAACCCCAGTGGGTGGCAGTGGCTAGCCGACGACAGGCGCTCGCACGCGATTGAGCTGGTCCAATCTGCCTTCGGCAATAAAGCCGTTAGTGTCAGGGTTCGCGGGAAGGTGTTCATGGGCGAGTGGGCAAAAATGCCTTACAGGGCCAATGAGAATCTAGGAACCAACAAAGTATCCAGGAGCCGTAGCATGATCCTAAAGTGAAAATCTCCCACAGGCAATGGCCGTTTCGTGGCCCTGAAACAGTGGGGAGAGCGGCTCGAAGCCGGGGGCCTTATCCGCGTGTCAGGAACTGATGGAGAATAGGCCCCACCGCTAGATTTCGTTGCTCTAGGTGAACGGGGCACTGCTGGATAGAGGAGGTGTGAAGCGAGATAACAACACCCCCCTGGATCCTTGCGGAACCTTGCATTGACATCCTTCGCATGGGCCAAAACCACGTGGAGCCGTTTGCGCAATTGCTGATCCCATCGCATCGATGCAACGAAATTTGTTGTTGTACGAAAAGACTTGCACACCAGCGAGTCTCAACACGTCAGCTTGTCAGTTTGATCTGACTGAATGCGCCACAATGACCGCGGGAGGCTTCGGCAAATGGCGTCTCTAGCGACCCGAACTCCACATTCCTTCGCCGAAGCTTCCATGCCACACTTCGCGGCGGTCGACGCCTCTTGCCGTGACATGCTTGCCCCGAGGAGCCTACCTATAGAAACATCGGTTACGAACACTGTGGTACCGAATGACATGTGCCTGCAGACAACTGCGCCGGGCGACCTGCACTATCGAAACCTCCGTTTCTTGGCCGAACTTACCCAATGTAGATCCACGGTAGTTGCACGGTAGTCGCACTAGTCAAGCTGAATCATACATGATGCTCGAGTATAAACTACGGATTTGATCCCTGTACATGTCGTACCTTCATCTACCTGTGGTGGAACCGGTGGCAGTCTGGCCTTACACTGATCAGTGGTTCTCCCGCGATACAAATCCTCATAATCAACAGGCTTGCCTTTCGCAAAGGTCCAGCGACTGTCAGCTTCAAAATGAGGGTCCATTTTCAGACGGTGTTGCTGTTCCTCCTAGGTCTGTGTGCATCGACCATGGCACAGGAACAGGAAATGCCGACCTGTGCAGTGAGTCCACCTCTTCGGGTCCTCCATCGTCTGTTTTAAAGCAGCAATTAACATATCCTAGCTACGGTGCCTTGTGAGTGCTTTTGGGACGAAAACATGCGCTCCGACCGACCAAGCTTGCATTTGCACAAATCCTGTCTTCCAAGGCAATGTGACTGACTGCGTGTCTACAACTTGTACCATCCCGGAATCTCTAGGTACGGAGCCTGCACATAACGTAAAATATACTGGGCTACGTACTGACTGCTCTTAGTGACTCGCAATGTCAGTCTGACAACCTGTGGTGCGCCAGTCCGCAACCATGGCGGAGAGTACGTGGTCATCTCGAACGTCATGCTCACGCTTGCTTCTGCATTCGTCATCCTTCGATTCGGATTCAAAGCATTGTTCTCTCGCATGGACTTCAGCTATGACGACTGGTGTGTCCTCGCGACCCTCTTATCTGCCATTCCGAGCGCAATTGTTACGGTGTACGGCACTGTCGAACATGGTCTCGGTCGGGATATCTGGACCTTGCCACCTGATGAGATTACAGAGATGCTGAAGTGGTTCTATGTCATGGCATCGCTTTATTTCCTTCAGGTCACACTCCTGAAGCTGTCACTCATCTTCTTCTATGTCCGCGTGTTTCCGTCTAAGGAAGTGCAACGAATCCTTTGGGGCACTGTAATCTTTGTGGTGCTGTGGGGATTTGCCTTCATTATTACCTCCATATTTCAGTGCCAGCCCATCAACTACTTTTGGTTGAAATGGGATGGACTACACACTGGCAAGTGTCTCAACACTAACGCCATCGCCTCTAGCAACGCTGGTATCAGTATTGCACTGGACTTCTGGATACTCGGCATCCCTCTATGGCAGCTATCCGGCTTAAAATTACACTGGAAGAAGAAGGTCGCCGTTGCATTTATGTTTTGTCTGGGAACCTTCGTGACAGTCGTGAGTATACTTCGGCTGCAGTCTCTTGTCAATTTCGCGAAATCCACGAACGCAAGTTGGGAGTTCTACAACGTCTCTGTTTGGAGTTCAGTGGAGATCTGCGTGGGCATTATGTGGTAAGTTCTCTGAGTCCTGTGTCTATAAAGACATTCTTGATTCTAACATGGCTTCAGTGCTTGCCTGCCCACCCTTCGACTGCTGCTTGTTAAACTGTTCCCTATCCTTGGTGGCTCCTCAGCTCACTCCAAGAATAAGTACTACAACTACGGTAGTGGCAATGAGCTGAAAAATGTCAGTCATCAGGGTCAAAGCAGGAGATCTCATCACAACGCAGCGACTATCTCGAGCCCGAGAAGCGGAGTTTTTGAGGGAGATGGAATCACAGTCAAAACAAGTTACACGGTTCAGCGCAGCGTAGGAGATACAGATGAAGCCAGTCTAGTCAGTCATGAGGATAAAAAGTACAGGACATAGAGACTGGAGTCTTAGATGAACATCCGACGTAGTTTAGCGCATTCACTTCATATTCATATACATCCACTCCTGACTTGTGACTGCCTACATGCTGAAATTCACTTCGTGCTCACATTGGCCGTGTACTGTCGAGTATAGAAAGCTACAGCGGCTGTGGCGCAGACTGTCAATCCCGATTTTCAGCAACGTCTCCTGTTGCCTCAATCCTTGTCCCCTGGTTTGCCTAGCGTTCTTTTCTGTCAAAATAACCTGAACTCACTTCTGACATTTGCGGAAACCAAAGCCATCCCTACTGTACATCCTGAGTCATGAAAGTTTCGGTGGTGGAGATCCGTGCCAAAGTTCAGATTTTACGAAGTACGAGACGTAAGTTTGCGCGACAAAAGGTCAAAGCTGAGAGGCACATGAGTCGTGATCGTAGTTGGTCACCGAAGCGAAGTTGTCACCCGACACAAACTTTCGGCGGACGAGCAAACATGGAAGTAGGTGCCTGTTTCATACGAAGTGACATCTGCATGCGGCTGCTGTATGCAGGGCTCATCACAAATATTGCCATGCGTAGATATAACGCTCCCTTGGCATACATGTGGCCATGCGCAACATCGCACATGGGTTTCTATGGACCATGGTTAGTCTTGGCTGAAATCGGCCATATTCAGACGATCTCTGTCTGGCCGAAGCGCCGTCTCCATAGAAGAAACTCATGGTGGGTGCTTCAAGAGGGCGGATCGAGGAGATCAACGGAGGTGCCGCCTGTCGCTGTGCAAATCGGATCGTCGGTGGTGCGAGCTTTCGTAAAGTGGGCGACCTCGGTCCGAGTTACCTTCGTTCTCAACTGTTGGGGGCAAGGCTGCAGTTGAAGTGCGCCACATGGCCAGGGAGTGGATCCGAGTACTCCCCACAGGAACTCTATTTTGCATGCGCGCCCATCTTCAATTCACGATGACCACCGTATTGCCGGATAGTTCGGACCCTGTCGGTTTCACGTGCGCATGTCCAGCACGGACCGAAGGCGGATCCATCCTGTTGTTCTATCGTTACTGGGCCAATTCGCCAACGTTACCTGCGGATCATTTATCAAAAACGAAGGATCCCCAAGCACTTGCCGATTTCCATCAGCAGCTCATATCACAACTGCAATTAGGAGGAAAGTTCCGTCTCGCAACCGAAGGATACAACATCACGCTCGGCGGGACTGGATCGGCGATCGAGAAATACATTGAAGCATGCAGCGCACACTGGTCGTTTGCTGGTATCGACCTAGCAACCCCTAAAGCGCGTGATGCGTATTTCAAACCTACACCGGGCTGCGCGTGTGCTTTCAACGGCAAAGCATCGCTGAGGGTGACCGCGGAGATCACGCCGCTTGGCATCACCAACTACTCGCCCACATCTTGGTCAAGCGTCACTTCGCTGCCGCCAGCTGAATTTCATGAGCTTCTCGAGAAGGGAGATATCCCGCTACTTGATGTGCGAAACCACTACGAGAGCCGCATTGGATATTTTGTGGTCGGCGACGGCACAGTGGCCGTACGGCCTGCTGTGCGAAGGTTCAGCCAATGGCCTGGCTATGTCGTGAAGCACGTCCTGGGAAACGATATGTACAAGAAACCACAAGGAATTGCGACGTATTGTACCGGCGGCATCCGGTGTGAGAAAGGTGCGCGCTGGATGCAGGAGGCGTTAGAAAACGAAGGAGGCAGCGGTGGCGCGCCAGTGTATACACTGCATGGCGGGATTGTCGCATACCAAGCTTGGATGGAAGAAGAGGTCAAGGCAGGAAGAAAAAAGCCGGAAGACAGTTTGTTCAAGGGGAGGAACTATGTTTTCGACGCAAGAGGAGCAATCGGAGACCAAGAAGCAGTCTCGGCATGTCACGGCTGTGGACGGTCAGAGGATCGTCTTGGTAAGTGTGAGATGCCCGGATGCCACTTGGTGCTTGTTGTATGCGAAACATGTGAGCATAAGGGTGGCATAGCTTGTTGTGAGGACTGTCGTCACAGTGCCTCGCAGCAAAAAGAGTCCGTGTCACAAGGTAGACGGATGTGCAAGTGCGAGAATGAACGAGAGAAGACACTTTGGGGCGATGGGGGAGCAAGCCTTAGCCAAGGCAAAAGGCGGCAGAAGACGAGGGCGTGATAGCAGAAGAACAGAGCAAGGTATAAATCATCAAACCCAGACGACCAAAACGATAAAGTGTCTTGCTTGCCCTATCTGGAGATGTCTATTTGAGCCCGAAGTGATTGCATGGGTGTACATCCACCCGCATCATGCTGGATACCTCGCTCTGATAGCGTCCAGCTCTGTCTGCGTGACGGGTAACACAGATCCATGCTTCAGCCCGCTCGGGAAGCCATCTCTGCTGGAAGCTTTCCAGGTTTCTAGGTCTGTCGACTCAAACGGGACGTACTCGGTGTAGCTGTCGAGAAAGATGTGATACTTCCCAGCCACCATGTTGTCTGCGTACGACGCTGTGCCTTCCCAGGGACTGCCAGCTGTCACGTAACCAGGCACACGCTCCCAGGATCCAAAGAGTCCCCCGGCTGTGTTCTCCTGATAGACCTGGTTGACGGTCTCATTCTTGATAAATCGAGTGAAGTGTCCAGACTGGCCAAGGTATTGAAACTCTTGGTCAATGACCGGTGTGCCATCTGCAATATAATCGGCGGGTGGCGTGAAAGTTTTGAAGTCCTTGGTCGTCGTGTAGCGTATTCTGTCCAGCCCAGCGACACCACTATGTGCAGTGTCGGCAGCGTCATAAAAGCGAGATGCCCAGAAGACGTAAAACTGCTGTGTTGCATCATCCCAGACAGCAGAAGGCGCCCAGACCATGCCGGCAGTCTCATCCTCAACGCTGCGAGTATCAGCAATTGTTCGGTGTTCATTAGAACCGACCTACGTGTTCAACGATGCTGCAGACCAGTCGACAAGGTTGCTAGAACTCCATACCACGATTCCGCGGCTGCCTCGACGAGTCACTTTGTCCCATGAGAACCCGTCCGCATTGATGTCGAGATCTATACTATTGTCAGGGAAATGCCGACCAAGAAAGACCCCAATGCGCTTCTATCTTTACCAGTTGCTATGAGGTAGAACTCATCACGAGCGCTGTTTGTGGCCAGATACACATCGCGGACTGCTCTGGTACCCACAGTCGATGTTAACACCGGGCTGCCGCCATTGATCTTGGTGAAGTTCGTAGGTGAGTTCTGGTTTGAGAGATACCACTGAACAGTAGGGTTTGCATCTGAAAAGGTTGAGATAAGGTAGCCAGCGTATGCAGCCTGGCCTTTGTCCAGGGGACTAGCTGAGCCAAAGGTCAGTAGCGCTGCAGCAGCGACCAAGGAGCAAATTATGGAACGCATCGAGACTGCTGAAGCTACTTCACGGATTCAAAGCTGTTCAGGAATACTTATAACTGCACCAGAAGTCTGCAGATCTTCGCACAAGACGGAGAATCTTCAGGCTGGGCGTTGCACAGATGGAATGTCACCGCTGAATTTCTCCGCTTCAGTACGTACGCTAAGTTCCATTAAAGATGGTCTGGGGTTGGCAGCTGCACTTGGAGAGATATGCTCCGAGGAAAATTGCAGCAACAGCGGCGAACAGGAAGGAGATGACGTCCTTGGATCGGTCGATTCGCCGAACATACCTTAGACGTGCATCCCAAACAACATCCAGTGGGCAGTAACCAATGGCGAAACATGCTTCGAGCCTGGAGGTATTTTTTGATAATCGCCATCAATACTGTGGCTCTACATAACGTTGGAGTTGTTAGAGTGTGGGGGTGGGGGCGTAACGACATGGACCCGCGCTGTTTCCGTGACAACCGCGTCGCGTTCAATGTTTGCCAGCGGCAGCAGGCATGAGCTGCATATTACCCAGATCTGATCCCGGTGCCGCCATGTCGACCATGCCTCCGAACTCGCCCCCAAAGCCACTCGCGATGGCCATGAACCCTCCGCCCCGACCATCGAGCGCGCTTTTCGATGTATACCTGCGCCTGCGCCCGTCCAGCGTACCAAGCCCACGATTCCTCACAGTCGAAGAACGCGACAACCATCCCACACATATCACTGTCCGGCCACTTGTCAATGACAACCGCAAGCGCGCGGTCGAGCGATTTGCCTTCACACAGGTTTTCGAAGAGGATGCGCACCAGACAGACATATTCAAGGGCACAGGCATTGTGCCCATGCTTGAAGGAGTGCTGGGCGCACCCGGACACCACGGTCGAGATGGGTTATTAGCTACTTTGGGTGTCACGGGGTCTGGAAAAGTATAAGATTCCAGCACCGGAGCTCGCATACTGCATGCTAATGCTAGGTAGAGCCATACCATCCTGGGTACCAAGTCACAACGCGGTCTCGTCCAGATGACCCTAGATCTTCTTTTTCAGACCTGTGAAGAGCAGCTTGTGCAGTCTTTCTACGGCGCTCCCGCATTCTCGTCGTTGGCGGCGGCAGATGTGTCGGAGGCTAATCTCTTCACTGCCTCTGCATACCTAGACTCTATGTATGGGGATAGCCAGTCCGAACGGTTCCCTTCGAGAGCAAACACGCCTGCACCTGTAAGTCCATGCTCTTAGTGTTTCTTTTCCCTCATGTGCTCCTCTGACTTTCATCGTCTCCACCTTCTCATCTGGTGACCCCTGCGACTCTCTACTCCGCTCTGCAGGCCACATTTTCAGATCGTTTAAGCGCGAACATACACTCTATTCGTCCAATTAATGCCACACTTTCGAGCTTTTCTCGATCAACTGCGAATTTCAACTCACATACGGTAAAGGACGGTAGCTTCCTTTCGCAAGGCACATCTCGATCGAACAAGATTCCCAGACCTTCGACCCTGCCCCAAGCCCCGTCTGTCGAAGACATCCAGATGCCTGCGGATCCCACAGCGGAGTACGCTATTATTATCTCCATGTACGAGGTCTACAACGATCGAATCTTTGACCTTCTGACTGGCAATGCCATGAAGAGCAAGACTCCTAACGTCAAGCGTCGAGCTCTATTGTTCAAGAATACAGAGCAGAGTACAGACCGTAAAGTTGTTGCCGGCTTGACAAAGATCATATGTGGCAGTTTCGAGGAGGCTCTGATGATACTTGAGACAGGCCTTATGGAGCGCAAGGTTGCTGGTACCGGAAGCAATGCCGTCAGCTCTCGCAGCCACGGGTTCTTCTGCGTCGAAGTCAAAAAGCGTGATGCAGAGTCCAAAGGCCTGTGGTCGAGTAGCACTTTGAGTATCGTTGATCTTGCTGGATCTGAGCGGGCGCGCAACGCGAAGACAGCTGGTTCGACATTGGCGGAGGCTGGCAAGATCAATGAGTCGCTGATGTACCTTGGGCAATGCATGCAGATGCAGGCTGATCACCAAGAAGGCTCGAAGGTAAGCACTGTTTCTTGTAGGAGCCCAAAATGTTGCTAACGCGTGTCCAGAATGTTGTTCCCTTCCGCCAGTGCAAGCTTACTGAGCTCCTCTTTTCCAACTCCTTCCCATCCTCGACGCGGTCCACACAGTATATTGCTCCCCAGAAATCCATCATGGTTGTCACAGCCGATGCACAGGGCGACTACAATGCTACCTCTCAGATTCTCCGATACTCAGCGCTTGCCCGCGAAGTTACTGTCCCACGAGCACCCTCCTACACAGCCACACTTCCCGTGGGCACACGTCCCGGCACAGCCTGCTCCGGGCGCAGCACGCCATCCGCTCTCCTCGACGAGCTTGAATCCTCCGCTGCAGAAATCGCCCGTCTCCAGCAGGAGCTCTCGGTCTTTGCCCTGCGCCTCTCAGAGGAGACGGCCCGTCGCAAAGCCGCAGAGCAGTCTTGGACCGCCGCAGAAGACCACATGGCCGCTCTCGAGCAGGAGATCCGCGACGAATGCTACCTCGAGATGGAGAACGCCGTCGACCAGGAACGTCGCAGGTGGCAAGCCGCCCTCGACAACGAGCAGGACAACCAGCAAGCGCACCTCGACTCCAAGATCGACGTGGTGATCAAGGCCACCAAGGCGCAGATGCGGCTCGAGGAGCCGGTCAAGGTGTACGAAGATCCGAATCCCGAGGTGCAGGAGCGGAACGAGGAGTTGGAGAGGGAGAACGAGATGTTGAGGGCCAAGATCGAGTTGCTTGAGAGGGAGGCCATGGGGAGGAGCGCGAGTCCGATCAAGAAGATGAGGATTCTGAAGAGCAAGAGGTGGGAGGATCCCGAGAGCCGGATCTTTGGGTTTGATGATTGAGACGTTGGTTGGTTTGCTCTTTTGGGTTTGCTTTGCGGGTAATGCTTGTTACGAACTCATGAATGGTGTTTGGGCTCCTGGGGTACATGTTTCTCGGCTTTTCTCTCCTTCTCGTGGGTACATATTTCTCTCGGCCTTTTCTTCTTCTTCGCTCGACACGACTATGGTTCTAAATGGGTTGGATGGGCGTTTTGGGTTCCGCACTATGTGCGTAATGCAGTGTGTTCAGCCTTGCAAGGCACTTTAGAAACATGTAGGGCGCGGAAGCGATCGTCCTTGTACGTACGGGTTCTCACTCATCTCAGACACGTTGTATATGCATGCATGGAACCCAGATTTTTCCACTCAAAACGCCACGCTATGCTACCAAGGATCGTCTTCGCCCGCTCGCGCTGCGGTCCGTTTTGCATCTGGATCACACCTCCACCGCCTCAGCCTTCCTCCTGAACGCATCCCTCTTCTCGCTCTCGTTCCCAGGGTCCCTGCCCGCAGCCTCGATGACATCGACGCGCTGCTGCGGCTCGACCATGTCGGGCTCTCCCGGTCTGCGCGGCCGGATGCTCGTCTTCTGGATGATGGGGTACAGGTACGCGGCCTTCTGCAGGGGGGTGGCGCGCAAGCGCTCCGCCTTGTGGCGCTGGGGGTCGTGCAGGGCGAGGGCGACGACGTCGCCGTAGATGTCTTCGCAGGCGACCTGCTGCGAGGTCTCGTATGTGCGGATGTTGTCGAACTTGAAGAACTTGCGGGGGCGGCCCTCGTCGTCTTCGCCCTCGCCGTCGAAGACAACGTCCTCGGCGGTGGGGTCGTTGGTTGTGAAGTTGCGCTGGATGTCGCGGACCCTCTCCTTGCTTCCGGGGAGGAAGCACTCGAAGTGGAACCTCGATGTGGGCGCGGGCGCCGTGGGGTCGTCCTTCTGTGCCTCCTTTTCTTGCATGTACAGCTCCTGATCCTTGATGGACTGACCTGCGGGGCGCAAGAGGGCAACGTCGACACGAGGGTCGTACGAAGGGTCGAGGGGGTTGTTGACGGGAGCAGCCGTGTACTTGAACACCATATAGGCACCGGTATCCGTCATGGCATCCCAATCTGGTAGCAATGGGTAGGATTCGAGCAGTTTCAGGTTGGGGTTCCTGGGGTGCTTGGGCTTGTTCCAAGCCTGTCTCTCCTCGGCAGTGATGTCTGCGGCACGAATGTTCTCGGTGCTGTCTTGTCCATTGTAGGCGTCGGCCGGATATGCGAGGTTGAAGCCCTTCAGGATGTGCCTGGAGATGTTGATGGGGTCGTCTACCGATGTGTCCTGGAGCTTTCGCTTGCGTCGTACGCGCATTGTGTTGGACGAGTTGCTCGACTCAAACTTGGAGCCGCCCGTTGTGCTCGAGGTGATGTATTCGGTGCGTCGCAAGAAAGAGGTACCCGTAGCGTTGTTGTGCGACTTTCCGAGCGCATTGGGCGGTCGCATCAACGCTCGATCGGCAGCGCAGAGCGGCGGAGGATGCGCCATGGCGTGTATTGCTGCGAGACGCGTCAATGAGTGTTGAAGGCTTGCGCGTGGTTCGCTCTCTTACCGGATTCATCGCCATCGAACACCTTTGGGATGCCCACCAGGTCGATGGGCATGCCCAGC
The DNA here is from genome assembly GCA_002116315.1 of Epicoccum nigrum. NCBI lineage: Eukaryota > Fungi > Ascomycota > Dothideomycetes > Pleosporales > Didymellaceae > Epicoccum > Epicoccum nigrum. The sequence continues at coordinate 721,184 of KZ107838.1, forward strand.
TCGGCATCGGCTTCGATATTCAGCGGCTGCTCTCGCGCAAGCCTCGATGCGAAACTGGCGGATGTGTACTGTCCACTCGAAAGGCCCGTGTTGGGGATGTCGAGCAGCTTGGGGGGACACGGCGGCGGAGGGAGCGCATTGGAGTATCTGATTCGCGCGAGGAAGTCCTGCGGAACGACGCTGGTTCGCTGGGAGCTCATGGTGACGTTGGTTGGGCGCGGGCGCGGTGCCAGGAGCTGAGGCTGAGGGTTGACGCGCTGGGGACTGTGGAGACTGGAGGGCAAGTGCTCAAAGAAAGTCGGCCCCCAGCTCCCATTGCCGACACTGGACGCGCTCACAGACCACGTGACTTGCCGAGCTGCCCACATCTATCTATCCAGTGCTTTAGGTAGGTATGCACCTGCACCACCTACAGCTTTCACTTCTTGCGTCACACCTCAAGCTATCAGCATCAGGATGAGTAGCGCTCAGCTGCAGCTCGACATGCGACAAGTTCCATCACATCACACAATTCCAGTTTTAGATATGGCTGTCAACAACACCATTCACACGCAACATATCGACAGCGACCAGCTGGTGAGGATGTAATGATCGTAATACTATTAGATATAGGTGCTTCTAGAGGACCCTGTCCTTCTTCTTATTTACAGCTGCCATTACCGAGGGTCCGTCCTGTTCTAATGTTGCCACCCAGTGGCGCATGAATCGCAACCGTCTTACCCAACGCCATATGCCATATCGACTGCTTCTCCTCGTCCGGCGAAGCGATGGCTCAAACCATCATAAAATCATCCTCGTCACACGAGGTCTGCACCCGTCCAGCGCTGGAGAACACAACGCTTACTGAGCCTTCCTTGCCGCCAGCTTGGCCTTGGCGAGCTTCTTCTCCCTTCTCGCCTTTGCCGCCTCAGCACCAGCCTCGGTGTCGAGGCAGAAGTCCCACCACCTGAAGCTGCTGGCGTAGTTGCCGATGAACTTCTCGTGGTGAACGTCGTGGTGCTCAGCGCCGGCCCAGAAGGGAAGGAAGTGGTGCAGGCTCCAAGGAAACTCGTATCCGCTGTGCGCATCGACGGCCTGGAACACGCGGAGAGCAATCCAGCAGTACATGGTGAGGATATGGAGATCCTTTGTCAGAGCACACCAGACGATAGGGCAACCGACAGTACCAAAGCCGAGAACCATTACTTCGATAGGAGAAGCGTACTCAGCAGCAAGACCGAAAGGAGCCGAGTATTGGTGGTGAATCTTGTGGATGTTCTTGTAGAGGAAGGAGCTGGCGTGCATTGCGCGGTGAGCCCAGTAGTGCCATGCGTCCTCCATGACGAAGAAGATGGCGATCTGGTAGGCCATCTTGTACAGAGGAGGGAACGGGACGTTGGTTTCGAGGCCGAAGTATTGGCACATAGGGTGGAACAGCCAGATCTGCGGAAGCTCGACGGTGAAGTGGGACAAGAGAACGAGACCAGCGCATTGCGCCTGCTCCCAAGCCGTGGGGATCTTATCCTGCGGATGGTCAGTATCGCCGACAGCCAACTAATGCGGGGGAGACGTACGGCCTGAAGCTTGTACTTCTTGAACATAGGGAGCATGTCGATGATGATCCATGGCAGCGCTCGTCCGAAGTAGAGAGTTTCGTGGACCATGAAGGACATGATACCGGTGGCCAAAATATCGTTGCCCATCCACGTGTACCAGGCCAGCCACATCTTCTCGAAGTAGTTGAGCGAGACATTGTACTTGGAGATCTCTTCGAACGATCCCCAATACGTGTCCTGCGCCATTGGCGTCAGAACAGATGTAGAGTTCCTGTTGCGCTTGTCAGACTGGCAGCTCACGTCCGGGTGGTGTCGGAAAGGAGGCGTACATTGTGCTCGACAATAAAGCAGAGTTCTGGAATGAAAGGACGACTGCAGAGGGCAGTAGGTAGGTGGCGGTGCTGTGGAAGCTGCAGTGGAGAGGAGAGGCGAGAGAGGCGCGCAGGAGGCGGATTAAATTGCAGACTGTTGGAGCGCGGATCTGCACTGGTCAACGCTGGCACCACTTTTGTCTGTCAAGGGACCACGGCTTCCGAGAGGCGCAAGCACTGGCAAGTTCCTGACCAGGGGTAAGCTAGGCTGCATCGAGCGCAGCGCCAGCTCAAGCGGCGGCGAATCCACTGATCTCATCTTGTTTCACCGCCTGCCACAACGCCATGGGGAGATTTTTGCGGCAGCGGCATCTCCTGTGCCGACTCATTCAGCAAACAAACAGTCGTGAGCATCATTCCACCGTGGGCCCATCTGGGCCCGCTGATGCCGATGGCCACTGCCTTTGCCGCTGGCAGTAATTGCACACCAGCGCCCAACAAGGCCGCCTTGCGAGGGCGGTGTTCATGACGCGTCAAAACCTCTGCTGTAGCTGTCTTTACAGATGCACAGCTCCCGCTGCGTGTTCCAGATGTTTTCGTACAAGACCTTCTCCCATTGGTGGTTAGACCCTACATGCATGGCAGGTTGGTTGACGAATAGGGTGCAGCGGCTGCTTTCCCTACCATTCCGCCTCCACCAGCAGCTTGGTGTACGCAGTTCATCTCTTCAATGCACTGCACCCTCCCAAGAGACTGATCGAAGCTGGTAAGGTGCCAGATCAGCAGAGAACATGCTGGGAAGCTTTCAGGCGATCGCTGCACAGAAGGTCCTTATCTGGACTAGCCACCCATAAATGTTCATCTGGTTTGTTGTACAAATTCTTGAGTATACAATTTTTAAAGTCCCTTCTTGCATGTGCACTTCTCGAACTCTATGCTTGCAAAACCTTGCTCGATTACAATCGTCTAGTAATCCACTTGACAGAGTATGATCCTTGCTACCGTACTCGTTTAAAACATGCTTCCTATCAATGTAACATGACACTACCAGTCATGTAGGAAACACACAACACCAAAAAGACTGAAGCACCAGATGTCGAGGCTCCCGCATCACCTGCCCGGCAGAAGCATCCTAGTTCTCTCGCCTCATGTCATTGTCCTTATGTCAAGAGAAAGATGATCAGGACGATCAGTGGCGGGCTTGCCAGGCCATTGGATGCGAGCGCCCTACCATTTGGTCATGCGTCCTTCTTTTGATAGGAGAGGCGGCAATTCCAACTTTCAGTTCCTATAGTTGTGAACGAGAAGGTTGCAGCGATGTAGGGTTTTTACTGCGATTGTGGTGAAGGTACGGTATCCCCTCAATGAAGATCAAGACTTGAGGCTGAGGGCAGATGAATAAGTCTGAGACGCTTGCGCTCTTTGCAAGGTTAACTACGCTTCATCGTCTACTAAAAAAAACAGGTCTTATGTGTGCATCAACGCTTATAAGGTGAAAGTACGCATACAGCACCTTACCACGACCGACTGGACACCAAGCACTCGATAAGATTGGCAAAACCTAGTAGTACTCTAGGCCTTATTAGCAGGAAATAGGCAAACAGAAAAACGCTTTAAGATAGCTACACTTCTTATTAGCTGCGTTTTCTTTTCTTCCTCTTCTTAACCGAACCCTTCGAGAGGCCTTAGTGGTCAGTTGGCCATGGCAAGGTGCTGTACAAGCTGACCGGGGATGGGGTCACCCTACAGTGCGCAGTTGTGAATGGACGGGTACGACTGTAGATCAACCAGTTCATTTTGGAATCTTGCGTCCGGCAGGCGATCCAGCGAGGCTTTCAGCCACTTATCCCGTATCTGTCAAGCTTACTATGGTATCAAAAATCTATCATCGAGTTCAGGAAATTCGGCATGGTTGTACAGAGAATAAAAAAGGGTGATACTGATACCTTCTCAGTGAACTTGACGAGAAGTAGAACGTTGTCTTGCCCTTGCGGCCTCGATCAAGTCCACATCCTCAACATCTGCAAGATAGATAGAGCGTTCGGCCATTCAAACAACGGCCGCAGCCCCGCATGATTGTGACCATTGTCTTAACTAGTCCTACACCAAACCTTATGCGACATCCGGCATACCGTAGTGAGTCACCTCGCCCAAACGGGACTCAAAATGAACCCGACCGTAACGTGACACCGCGATAATTACGCGTTACATCGCTTGTGTCGCGTTGACGTGCCTTTCGGTCGCGGAAACTTGGCGGAGCCAACGAATCATTGTTTGTTGGCGAACCTACGCCAAAGATAGCGGCCTAGCTGGCCGCCATGTAGCCAGCCTGGCCATAATCGAGCATTGCTGTGCGTTGTCGCTTTCTTCTAGCGCAGCCCCGCCAAAGAGAGATCAACAAAACAAGCAAGGACTTCCATGGACTTCCAGAGTTGTCGGCCGCTGGTAATGTTGCCTTGCTGCCTGATGTTCATGCACGACAGGTATTGGATGGCGTTTTCAGCTCGACGAATGACGCGTGCTGCATCGCCCGGTTGGCTAGTCTTCGTCGATGGGCGGCAGGGGGATGTAACTTGGCAAGGCCATGTATAAATACCGGCCTCCCCACATCTTGCGCTCGTTACGCCCTCTCGACAAGCCACAACCTGACAATCCGTGTGTGGAATCTTCACGCTCCGTGCTAGATACACACCAAGTCTCTTAGACGTAGTGCCTTTTTACCGGAAAGCACGAAATCTGAGGACTTCCGGAGGTCCCTCACTCTCACAGCCCGCGTCAACTAACCTGTCCACTCTTTCCAAGTGTCTCTGTCGCTCGTTACGATTCCTCTCTTCGATCAAAATGTTCGGAAAACGCTCGTTTGCTAGTTCAAAGGACCGTTCCGGCAAGATCCAGAAACAGTCGAAGAGATCGTTCCGCGATGCTGCTGAACTGAAGCAGAAGCAGAAGAAGATGGCCGAGAAGCTGGATGCGCGCAAGGATAGCCCCATGATGGAAGCGACTTCACCAAGTCTGACTTCTGCCATCGTGACAGTCGTCGTGGGTCCCGACCAGCGACTGTTTGCCGCGCACGAAGACGTCCTGTCCCATGCCCCGTTCTTCGCGCAAGCGTTGCACGGCCAGTTCTTCGAGTCCACTAATCGACGCATCAACCTGCCTACAGAGGAACCTGAGGTTTTCTCCTGCATTCTCGAGTATCTGTACAAGGGTGACTACTACCCCCGCTTGCTTCATGACAAGCGCCGTCAGACCTGGATGCTCGAGGGTGCAATGACCTCGCCCGACCCCAACAAAACCAGCGACCGCGCCGCCGCTGTCGAGCCAACCTTTTTTCATACCGGTGTGGATGACGTTATTCTCCGCGACACAGCCGTGTACTGTGCTGCCGACCGCTACGGCCTCGAGGAGCTCAAGAAGCTCTCTTTGCGCAAGCAGGGCCTGCAGAGCGGGATCGAGGTCGGCGTCATTCTGCGCAGTGCCCGGTATGCCTACGAGAACACACCGGACAATGACTCGCGGCTGCGCGCTCATTACCTCGCTTTGATCATCCGCAGCCGGAAAACATTCAAGCGTAGTGGAACCATGCAGATGGAGATGGAGATGGGGGGAAAACTGTTCTTTGACTTGTTCGTGGCGATGTGCAACCATGTCGATGATCTTGCGGACGCGAGGTGAGCCTTTGCGCAGCTCCTGTGATCTTTACTCTCAACTGTAGGCGCATGTAAGTTGACCAACACTGACACACTGTAGCCCCTCCGCTCGCGGCACTCCCAGGACCATCTAGGGTTGCCTTAACCACCACTTGTCAAGTACAACTGCAAACACACACCACACACCACACCACTTTGGAGTACCATTAATTTGACCCACTCTCAACTCCCGACAAACACAAATTGCCAACAAGCGACAACGCTCACGCAACTCGCTCATCGTCACCCAATGTAAACAACAAAACCCAGAAAAAGACGGATAGGACACGACTCCTCCCCTGATTTCCTCGGCGTACTTCGACGGCCCGGCTGGTTGCAATTATCCTTACCCTCCTCTCATCCTTACACGCGATTCTTCTTCTCCTCTCCCCCTTTTCTGTGTTTGCTCACCCCCATCACGTTTCTAATATTTCCTTCAAACGACTTTGCGACGATTCTCCATTCCCACCGCCCCTCTCTGCTTGCGGAGAGAGTACATGTCTACTACGAGACTGCGTTTCCTTTGTTCATGTGTGCGCGTTGGTGGATGGAGTGGGAGCTGTTGTAGTTTAGTAAGGGATGTACGGACATTCATTTTCTGAAGCGTGGTTCTGCGCTGGTCACGATGACCGCGCTGGAGGGCTCTTTTCCCTTGATGGAGAGGCCCGAAGCGGAAAGACTGACTGAAACCATTTGCGTGGTCAGACTAGCTGCGGAAGATCTTAGTGGCGTGCAATGAGAGAATCCAGGCCGCTGCTATAATAATGTGCCTCAAGTGCCTGACCATCGCGGTGACTGACATGCATTCATACAAAGCGCTATCTGCGTGCGTCCCTCTCGCGGATGATCAACGCTGGCATACATGTACTAGCCGTAGAATCAACCAGCGCAGTGACCGGTCGCCATGGGAGCGAGCAATGTCCATCCTGCTCGGGAACAGTGCTCTCGATTACTCACAACTACTTGACGCACCTTCGCCGTGGATGAAGTAGAATAGACGTCTGAGGCCAAGTCTACTAGACGCTGTGAAATCAGACTCTGTATTGTTCTTCGGCCAGATCATCATCCATACGATCACGGCTGAGACAGCACAGTCAACCACAGGCTACTATTCTGCAAGACAGCAGCTTACAAAGTACTTCGTGCACTACAAGGCTTCTCCGATACACGTGTCTGTGTAGCCTCATGGCATCTTTCCCTTTTGAATGTAGCCGCTCAGATTGGTCGCTCTGGATGGAGCAGGTTGATACGAATGGTGCCTGCTAATGTTCTACAATAGCACCTCGCCTGCGGAAGGGAACATCGATGCAATATCATCTTACCCAGCCCAAGTCATAGGCTGTGAGCTGTTACCCTATGATGTGGGGCGTAAATGATAGGGTTGGGAAGTAGATCCCCATCCCAATGCCTAGTTACAACGCTCCGAAGCCGGCCCTCTCGTCAATTTGATCCTACTTTGCAGGAACATCTGGCTCGTTGCACCAGCAAGGTTATCGATCCTTCAAAGGGGGCGGAGACGGGAAGACTGGCTGTTTGTGGATGATTCGCCCTTGATCTGGGGAGATGGATTATTCTTACACCGTGTAAATTTGAGCCGTTCTTCATAGCGCGGAGATGATTGCTTGGCAGGTTTGCTGTGCGCAATACCATTTTTGAAGTGCATTAGACGAGCGGGTTCTTACCGCCAGATGAACTCTGTATCTAAGACAACGCGTCTTGAATGAAGTCGGCCTTTTACTCTGTCTTACATGTAGCTTACATACCGGTTTCTGGATGTATTGCCGTTAATTGCTAGGCCCACATGGCAGCAGCGACCTTGCTATGGACGAACAACAATCTTTTCAGAAAGGCGCCGCATCAACTCACTTGTCCCTCTGTGAACTATGCAGCCCGAGATTCGGGGGGTCTAAGATTCATCGCGCCTCCATGAAACTTCGCTGCACAGAGAATGCTCGAGAATACCTAGGTAAAGAATGGAAGGTTCACGTGCGCGACGCCAGAGCCGCGGCAGCGCTAGCTAAGCACGGGCTTACATCATGCATCCTCATTCTATGAGGCTTACCTTCCAACCTACAACGCCTCATCACTCATCTACACGCTTCTTGCGGTTGCGTTTCGCTAAGCAACTCTAAAACCCCTCGCGATGGCCGGTCCCAAGTACCAGAACGTCCCCCAGCGCGACTCCTTCGAGGAGTCGTCGCACGCCCAGGCGCCACCGACCTACCAGGCAGAAGACCCTCAGCAGACTCTCCTCTCGGGTGTTCCTCGCAGCGAGAATGACAACTTGCCGGACGACTTCAAGTTTGGCGGCGTGGTAGCTGAGGCTACCCTTGACATTCGGATGGCCTTCATTAGGAAGGTGTACGCTATTTTGTAAGCTTTCGCCGCGCCTGCCTACTACTGCGATCTGTATTAACATCATTCAGGACTGTCCAGCTCCTCGCAACCGCCGGTGTCAGCGCCTTGTCTATGCTCTCGGAGACGTACCGCAACTGGATCCAGGCAAACCAGTGGATGATGTGGGTGTCGCTCATCGGCACCTTTGTCTTCCTTGGCCTTACCTTCTGGAAGCGCAAGTCGTACCCCATGAACCTTGCCTTCCTTGCCGGCTTTACTGCTATGGAAGCATACTCTATATCTGTCATTGTGTCCTTCTATGAGTCTAAGATCGTCCTCACTGCGTTGGTTTTCACATTGGGTATCTTCGTCGCTTTGAGCCTGTTCGCCTGCCAGAGCAAGTACGATTTTACGCACTGGGCTCCCTACCTCTTCGGTGCTGTATGGATTGTGATCCTGTTCGGTTTCATGGCTGCCTTCTTCCCGTACAACAGCAAGGTCGAGCTTGGGTACGGTATTGTTACTGCCTTGATCTTCTCAGGATACATCTTAGTGGATACTCAGCTGATCATGCGCCACTATCACGTCGAGGAGGAGATTGCTGCAGCCATCTCCCTCTACCTTGACATCATCAACCTTTTCCTCGCCATTCTGAGGATCCTGAACTCGCAGCAGCAGAACTAAGCTACTGGATATGTTTTGTTTCTTAGTCTATTGCAAGGCGTTCAGGTGTATGTAGTTGTTTCGTCAAGGAGCTCGGTGGAGCTCGTCTCAAAGCCACAATGCAACTTATCTAGTTCACGTATTGAAACAATGGTGTACTGTGAATGCCAACATTTCTCGATGTTCAAAGTGTCCTGCTACACTTAGACTGTCAAGCCTAGCCAGCTCCCACTTTCGAGATGTGATTCACGTCAAACGGTTACCAGCTCAATGATGTTGACATGCAGACGGTATTCATACCAACGAAGAATGCACAATCAGTCTCAGCTTGGACGCTTTATCCGTGCGCTGGCGGGGTATATGGGGCCGGCATTGACGATGCATGGGTGGATGATTGGCCGACAGCCTTGTCTGCCGGACCCTGGCAAATCTCCTTCGGAAACCTTGGCAACAAGCAGTGAAGGGAAGAATCGACCAGACGGGCGCACTGCAGCGAGACTCGCAAGGGTTCTCACGAAAAGGTGGCAAGCTCCGCTGGATGTGCAGATCAAAACAGCCGCCACCTCCTTTTCTCAACAGCTCGCTGCCAAGGTCTGCAATCGCTCCTCCGCTCTCACAGGGCCAGGATCCCCTTGAGCTAGAGAGAGGTCAAGCGAGCGCCCCAAAATTCTTAGCGCTCTCCACGAGTGCAGCAGGTACCTAGCTTCCGCAACACTTGTCCAGAATTTCCGCGGCTGCGACGGTGTAGGAGTCTTGAGAGTACCAACACGCTCGCTTGCATTGCAATTGGGAACATTGTTGTTCCTCTCATTTGTTTGTTGTGCGATCGCCCGCATAAACACAGTTGGCTCCGCTGCGCTTGCCTATCAGGTCTCGAGCATTGAACATCTTCCCTGGGCCCACACCGCTCCAACCGCCGAAACACCTCGACCGCAACCCCCGCCGGCAGTAGACGATTGCCCTCCCACAGCTTCCCTTGCTGCCACCAGGCGACCCAATGCTTGCTCGCTGCTAAGAAACACGAAAACCCCCCATCCGCCCGCTCACTCCAACACATCCAATTGCGAGTGCCACGCCTGCTTCTTCGACCCCGTATTCGCTGCTGGCGCAAGACGAGCGCCCAATTGCACTCTCCACGCCGACATCGCGTTACTGCCGTAATTCGAAACCCGCCAGCCCTCTCTAGACGAATTAATAAGGGAGGTTGGAGCACATACCTTTACGCTCCTGTACCGGCCTTCGAAACCTCACGCCAGCATGGCGACCAAGACAGCGCTGCAGAATGGCAGCGTCACCGCCAACAGTGCCCACACAGCACAGGTGCACAGCGAAAAGACTGCCATCTCTCCGAAACGACGGAAAACCGCGCCTAAGAAGGTCGAAGACGAGGGGCTGATGGCTTCGCTGTGCACGTTGATCTGCAACCACCAGATCGGTACGCTGGCGCTGCAAGCTTGACATTTCTAGATACAACAAGCTAACTGTGTGGTCTTAGGCATTTCGGTCAACCTTCTGTCGCTGCTCTTCCTCACGCACGTCTTCTTCCCTCGTGCGAGAGATCGAACCACCAAGTTCTTCACCATGTCCTATTACAACGCTGAGACCGGCATGTATGGATGCGGCACCGACGATTTGCCATATGTCATATTCTGGTCGGTAGCCTTCACTGGCCTTCGAGTTGCTGTGATGGACTACATGCTGGACCCACTGGCACGGCTGGGAGGAATCCGGACAAAGAAAGGCCTCGACAGGTGCAAGGAGCAAGCATGGCTGATCGTCTACTATACTATTTCCTGGTCGCTCGGCATGGTACGTCTGATCCGCAATAACGCAGTGCCAATAGCCTGACTAACCGTTGACAGTACATAATGTACCATTCGGACTTTTGGCTTAACTTGCACGGAATTTGGGAAGGCTGGCCCTTCCGCGAGGTTGACGGCCTTTTCAAGTGGTACTACCTTGTACAGTGGGGCTTTTGGGTTCAACAGATTCTCGTTGTCAACATCGAGGAGAAGCGCAAGGATTACGCACAGATGCTCACGCATCACATCTTTACCTCCGCGCTTCTGTTTCTGTCCTACGGCTACTACCACATGCGCGTCGGTACCGTCATTCTGTGCATCATGGATTTTGTCGACATCATCCTCCCTGTAAGCGCTGCCACCACATGGACGCAGCTTTCGCTAATGACTCCAGACTGCTAAGCTCCTCAAGTACATGGGCTACACAACCGCATGCGATATCGCCTTCGGCGCTTTTGTTCTTTCTTGGATCGTGACCCGTCACGTCTTCTACATGATGGTCTGCTGGTCCATCTACGCTTTCGCACCCGTCGACATGGCGCCTGGCTGCTATTATGGAAAAGATGCAGGCAATGCTTTTGTCCCCATGTCTAACGCCTCTGAATTTGATCGCCTGGGCGGCAACGCGCCCTGGAGCAACCTCCTCAAGGCATACACTGACCAAGACGGACCCATCTGCTGGAATCCGGATCTTCGCTACTACTTCCTTGCGCTCCTCCTTACATTGCAGGTCTTCTGTATGATCTGGTTCGGCACCATCGCCAAGGTGGTCTATAAGGTACTCAAGGGCAACGCCGCAGAGGACATCCGTTCTGATGACGAAGATGAAGGCGAGGAGATTGAGGAAGAGAAGACGAACACAATTATGAACATGGCTACCACATGCGCAGAGAGCGGCATGAGCCACCCTCCATTGGAGGAAGAAGTTGGCGTTGATGCGCTGACATTCGCACGCCTGAACGGCGCGAGCCAGAGACGCCAAACGCGACGCGAATCGAGCAGAGCAAGTGGTATCAGTATACCCGGTCATGGCGACCACAAGGAGTTGCTTGGGCGCATCGGATGCGACAAGCCATCTTAGAGTAGAAGCAATAGAGCGCTGCTCGCGTCCCTTGGTTGGGTGGTATCTTACAACGACCCAAAAGTTTGTGGGCATTGTGGCGTTTTGTTTTTCGGGGGAGATTGCGAGATGAGGAATAAACCCCCCTCTCTTCTGTTTATTTATACGACCGGACCCGGATCAGATTTGCATACCCTAGAAGCATAGAATGTTTATCATTCAGTCTGAGTGATGGAATGTGTTTGTCTGAACTGAGTGGTGACAGCCCGAGTTGATTAGAGGCCGTTAATCGCTATATTCGGGTATCTTAACGCCATCTCGCCAGCACCTCTACTGATGCCCAAGACAATCCCAACGAAGACGATCAAGCGCCCACGCCCACGCCCACCCCCACCAAGTCACATCCTCAGACTCGGAGAACTCTTCTGCGGGCACCCCCTAGATGAGATAGCGCCTCCAAGCTTCGCGCCAGACCGCCCGCTTTCCAGTCTCATCGTACCCGACAACGAACTTGTCCCATCGCGCATCCTGTCCCGCTCCCAACACAAGCACTGTGCTTTCATCAAGCCAGCCCAGTAGTCCTTTTGTTGGCCGGCCGCCCGGCACGCCTGGTATCCCGGCCTGGAGGGTGGCGGAGCGCGCGGCAGGACCGAACGATGCGGGCTCGTCGCCCATCTCGAATTTGATGCTGCAGTTGGAGTACGTGTCGCTGAACTGGCGCGGGAGGAGGGGCAGTTTGGAGAGGAGCTTCCACTTGTGGTCTTCGCCGGCGGGGGCAGGGGTGCTCTGCGCGGCGGGCAGGTCGAAGATGTGCAGTGTGGATTTGTCGCTTGTCACGGCGAGGGTGGTGGCTGAGGGGCTGAAGGCCAGTGACAGGATGATGGCGGGGTCCACGCCGCGTCGCAGCTCGGATAGCTTTGTGCATGCGGGAAAGGACCAGAGGCGGATGATGGTTCCGACTTCGCTGGCGGTCGCCAAGGTGTTGCAGTCTCGACTGAGTGCTAGAGCGCGGAGCGGGGACTCGTGCGCGGGGATGATAGAAACGTTGCGTGTTTCCAGGTTGAATAGCTTGACCTGACCGGCGGCACGGCCGGGGAAAGCAACAATGGTCTTGCCCAGCTCGCAGAGACCGAAAGGGTTGTTGACGGTCTCGTAGTCTGCTACCTTCTCTGGCGGCATCTTGAGCTTATAGATGCAGACTTTGTTGAGTAGAACGACGACCAGGTCCTTCTGTGAGATGCGGACACGCTGGACGGGCGTCTTGAATTCGAGTGAGGTAGAGATTTGCTGCGTCTTATCGTTCCAGATTTGCACCTCGTAGATAATGTCAGTATGCGAGATTATCTGCCAGCTGTTGGAGTCCTCGGGACAGACCTTGTTCTGTGGGAACTTGGGTTGCTTCCCTCCTCCGACGAGTGCGATGTAGTTTGTGGTGCCGAGCATCTCGGCACAGCCGATGCCGCCGCCGACCTCTGCCGCTGTTAGATGTTGCATAGTAACATGATTCCAGTAGCTACTTACCCCTTGCCAGCTTTTGGTCACCGGTCTTGGAAGAGAACACTGTACAAGTGAGTAGGCACTCTAAAGGCGTGTTCGACAAGCCATACCTCGAAACCCATTTTCCAGTGCCGCCGAGAACCAAGAGCTGTCTGCGTTGAAAGAGACGGACAGAGCGAAAGGACCCTTGTCCGAATCCAGCACTGGACGAGTGTTCATGTTGCTGTAGTGGAAGAATGTATATGTGTTGCAGTAATAGTGTGGGGTAGCAAGGCAGTCAAGGCAGCGATGGATGGAGGAGTTGCGTGTCAAAGGGCACGGTGTACTTGACTGTGCGATCTGGTGGCATACTAGACGAACCTCGGAAGCGATTGGGAATTATTTGGACTGCGTTGTGGTTCAGGAAAGATGGAAGTGGAGTTGTCGTTCAGGGTTCAGAGCCTCGACGTCAGCCGCCCAAGCTCCATGATCTGCGGGGCGCCGGTGGCTACCTACTACTACCTAGGTGGCTAGTCGCGGACATGCACGTGAGGAAACTTGACGCGTGCTGCCCGGGCTGTATTCTCGCGGTGTGCCTGGCCATCACGAGTAATTTCAGGGTCACGTACTTTCGCGCTGTACTTTCGCGCTGTATTTGCACGTGCTTTTGCTTCCCATAATTGCTTGCTTGTATACACCGGATATCTGGAACGCCTGCTGATACTATCTTCGAGACGAAAATCATGGTAGGATGCCCGGCGACACGTTGCCGTTGAGTTTCGAGGAGATTCGATGATAACTTGGACCGCACCCTTTCGTAGGTAGCTTGGGTTCCGTGTATTGCTTCCCAAAAGTTGCCCTTTTGCAGGAACACCTGGCCACACAGACGTACGATAATCAACTGGACCCTGGAGGTCATCGAATCCAAGGAAAGTTGTCGCGCGGTCGAAGCAAGCGTCACAGCGTCACCGAAACAAAACAACGTGGAGATGTGCCTAACTCTGCTCTCTGATTCCTCGAATGTTTGCTGTCGTGGTGCATCTTGCCGAAATGGGCCATGGCAACGCCAAGCCAGGAGACGGCGACCGGGGTCGCGGACGCTAGCGAGCCCCTTTGCATTGCGCAGGGAGCTGTTGCCAACGTCTCCAAAATATCTCGACGACACCAGCACCTCCGCAACTCCCATTGCCTGCCACGCGCCTGTCTCACTCTCCGCTCCGTCTCGTCCTGACGTCTGCAGTCGCCTCGCTCAAGGCCTCGTCCCGCAGCTATACATTTCACGCACCCCTCAATACCAGAGATGTCTTCCGTACGGCGACCCCATAACACAACCTCTCCCCTCACGACGGCCCACTCTGCCCCAGCCGCGACCTTCACGTCCACATTAGGCAATCATTACATCGACTAATGCTGCAGCAGATGCTCAAGACCAGGAGGAAGAAGAATGTCAAGAAGGGTATTCAGTTCTGTCTGATGGTGTGCGGCGCCTCAGGTACCGGTATGCTACATCGAACCCAAGTGACCCCTAATGCACGCGCTGATCGACGCTGTCAACAGGCCGCACAACGTTCGTCAACACACTCTGCGGCAAGCCAGTGCTCGAGCACAAGGAGTCGGACGACCCCAGCACCGCCCACGTCGAGGAGGGCGTCAAGATTGAGCCTGTCACAGTTGGTAAGTCCATCGCGCGAACATGACCACAATTGCGACGAGTACTTTCAACTGACACGTCCCAGAACTCGACGAGGAGGGCACACGCATCTCACTGACCATCGTCGATACCCCCGGTTTCGGCGACCAGATCGATAACGAGGCCAGGTAGGCCCCGCTGTATCTGTCGAGATGGCACCTTTGCTTACGGTATACAGCTTTGGGGAGATCGTCGGCTACCTCGAGCGTCAGTACGATGATATTCTCGCAGAGGAATCGCGTATTAAGCGTAACCCCCGATTCCGCGACAACCGTGTGCACGTTCTGTTGTACTTCATCACACCCACAGGGCACGGGTATGTTGCTAGATGCAAAGTCTCAGGCGATTGCTGACACATATAGTCTCCGCGAGCTCGACATCGAGCTCATGAAGCGCCTCTCGCCCCGTGTCAATGTTATCCCTGTCATTGGCAAGGCCGATTCTCTCACACCCGCCGAGCTGGCCGAGTCGAAGAAGCTTGTCATGGAGGATATCGAACACTACCGCATCCCCGTCTACAACTTCCCTTATGACATTGAAGAGGATGACGAAGACACAGTCGAAGAGAACGCCGAGCTCCGTGGACTCATGCCTTTTGCCATAGTAGGATCCGAGGATGTTGTTGAGGTCAACGGCCGCCGCGTACGAGCCCGTCAGTACCCATGGGGTATCGTCGAGGTCGACAACCCGCGCCACTCAGACTTCCTTGCCGTTCGCAGCGCATTGCTCCACAGCCATCTGGCTGATCTCAAGGAAATCACACACGACTTCCTGTACGAGAACTACCGTACCGAGAAGCTCAGTAAGAGTGTTGAGGGTGGTGCCGAAGCGTACGTTATTCCTTTCCGTCTAGAAGACTATCATGAAAGTCGGTACTAACACTGTTACAGTGGCTCGTCAATGAACCCAGAAGATCTCGCTAGCCAGTCTGTTCGTCTCAAGGAGGAGCAGCTGCGTCGTGAGGAGGAGAAGCTCCGCGAAATCGAGGTCAAGGTGCAGCGCGAGATCAACGAGAAGCGACAGGAACTCTTGGCACGCGAAAGCCAGCTCAAGGAGATCGAAGCGCGCATGCACAGGGAGCAGAGCGGGCACCTGCAAGACAACGAGCCAGAGGAGGCATAAGCCAATTCAACCACATATACATGTAATCTTCAGGCTAACATCCTGGCTTCGACTCCGCCTTGGGGGCTGGCCATGTGAGTAGCGCGTTTTCATTCGACACAATGTTGGGCGGACCTGGGCCTATCAATTGCTGCAGCAGGCGTTTGCGAGGCGGACGTGCGCATTGCAGATATGCAAGGTCGAGGTTTGGGACGTTGGGTTCCTGTTCTTTTAACCCAGGCGGTGTGGCATGCCGTCTCGGCATGATGCTACTTTCTTATGTTTTTCAAAACTTCGATACTTATTCCCCCGCCTTTTGGTTTTCAAGTAGGAGATAGTAATCCACCTTTATAATTACGCCGATGGTGGATATCCATGACCAGAACAAAGGCTAGTGTACTATCCTCAAAGTCAGAAGCCTTAGACAACTTCCCTCAGTCTGTGATCGAGCCAATTGCACGCTTCCAGTTCATCAACACGACTCTTCACCGACCGCACCCTCGCCTGCATGATGACGCTTACAATCCACGCTGCTGAGAGCACCCTGTAGCACAACATGATCTTGAACTGCCGTACACCACTCTGCCTCGACAATTATCTCGCACCGTTCATCATGCAGCCGTTCCCATGTGGCGGACGTGTATCGTTACTTCTGTCTTGAGTGAATCCTAAACGAATGTGTTGGAGGCCCAGAGTGGCCGGTAGATAAAGCTGAGCGGGGGCATGGATGCAGTGCTCCTAATGTCTGGCCATTCTCTCGACTGGCATTGTATTTGGATTCTCACCGCGGTTGCCGCCGTCTGGGGACGCTCAAGAGAGGAGTTGCAGTCAGCACGGTCTTCCTCTGCAGAGGGCAGCCAAGGCGATTAGCCACCTACAGGTATGTAGTCGCATGCATCACACATACTGGGTCCTAGGTCTCCAGATCTGAATATCGAAAGGCTCCTGCGATTCGCTCGGAATCGGCTTCCACCCCTGGGGGTGCTTCCGCAGAATCCAGTTTCAGTGTGCTTGTGGGTCGGGTCGTAGCAGTGCATCATACACCAAAGCAAGTAACTTTTTCGAGCCCAACTTGTTTTGCAGACCTCCGCAGTCGACATGTCGAGGCCGGGCTCACGAAAATCGGTGGTTGTTCGGGCTGTTATCCGGGTGGTTCGTCTGGAACGGTGCTGTTGTCCGTGATCCAGGCGGGACTTCAACAACTGCAAGCATGCACTTGACGCACTGAAAATGCAATGCAATGTACGGCAGAACTTTTTCAATAGAGTTGGAGTGAGGTATTGATGGCAATTTCTCGCGGCACAAACTGATATTCCAACATACAAAAAGCGAGTTCTTGGGATCTTGTCCAGTAAAGACCAGTTCAACCGACACAAGGTTTTTGGGTAGCACGATACAGCTTCATCTGCCGTACCGGTACAACTAAGGTCGGGTATGTCGTAGCCATCGATTCGGCACGTTCTGTCGGCGATTTTGCATAGTTTGACTGCACATGCGTGCATCCCGTCACGGCAGCAGCTGTCGTCGAGCGTTGAATGAAGTATGTAGCCACGCTTACTGCATTAACGTTTAAAGGCGGAGATCAGCGCAATGCACAGTCCTTTGTAGGCATCAGCAATGTACAAAGATGTCAAAAAGTCGGCCTTGCGCGGATTCTGGTTCGTCAGACGGACTTCAGCACGCATCATGCAATTTTGAGGTTGCACACGACGCCTCTTCACCATCTTCGGGGGTTTTTGCAATTTATCGCGCTTTGCGCGGTTCTAGAGAAATCAAACTTCGGGCCGCTAGTTTCTATGACCCAGAATTCATGGTAGTACCAGCTACTACAAGTTAGTCGTGGGGCGATTCAAAGCATCAGCCCACCTCCCGACGCGGAGGGAACTTTGTCACGACCAAAGCTGAGTTCAGGGTGGATTGATTAGAGCCTAGACCGCATTGTTAAAGGTACGCTCCATCATAACCTCCGGACCTTCTGTAGCCGCATGTTGTCTGGCATCATCATATGTACTCGACCGATTAGGATTGGAACTCAAATGTGATGCCCTGATTCGGGGGCTGCTGCAGCCCGCTGCAAGCCTGAACGATCCAGGAACCGCCAAACTACCTAACGGTGGCTCGCTCAGCTAGGGACGATCGCAGAGCCTCCTGCCAGCATCTGACGTCTGGTCGGCTCAGACGGTCGGCCCAATCATCGTCACAACCGCTAGGTAACCATCGATCTACATTTGGAGCATGCCGTGTGATACACGTGTTGCAACTGTCTCAATTTATTGACGAGCGGCCTTCTCTCCGTTGCAAGGCTCTGACGCCACGCGGCAACTCGTATGCTCCAGTCCAGGTGGTGTAAGATGTCTACACAACATACTGCAGGGTGTTCATTGACTGCAAGCGGACGTTGCCACGATCGGGTGCGTATCGCTTCTGCAATTGACAGATGCACACAGCCGGTAGCCGCGATCGCTTCGAGCCATGCAGGGATTGTCTCACCCACAACATCACACGAACGACCCTTGGCCATCGTGATTACCATCAGCAACTTTCCATCAAGATCAGGGCAGAAGTATCATTCGCTCTATCAAGCTGGCTGAGGAACTGCGCGAAGAACTAGATTTGCCAATCGGAGTCCGTCTCGACTACGTACTTGACAAACCCCTGTACACTACCTCAAGCCACTCATACTTGCCGAAGTTCAACGCCTCCTGCGGTCAGTTCGTCGACTCCAGTGCGGATGCAGGGACTGTCTTCCCCGATCATGGAACTACTCTAGCGTGTACCTAAAAACTCGCTTGGATGCGGTGTGGATCCACCTTCACTGTTCCTGCACGCGACTGCGGCGGCAAAGCTAGTAAAAGGTCCTCTGACAGGTCGACGTCAGAAGCGTTTGCCTTTTTGGCCTGAGCATAATTCTAGGTGATGGTGGTGTTTGTGCATCTGGGCGTACAATTGCGGGGACGGGCTTGTGCCTGCCTGCTGCCTGCCCCTGTCATTGGTACCTTCCCGTTGCTTTTGTTTGCTTGATTCTACAGCTCACAGCTTCGACAAAGAATCGCATACTCGTCGCGTCACTCTCGTTCACTCTCTTTTACTTACATACCCATACCCCTTCCACATCTAATATCGGTAGTTACTTGCTTCGTGCCTTTACCTTCGTAGTGGTACCATCTTTCTTAGTCTAATCATCACTCGCAACTTCCTGCTCCTACTCCGTCAGAGACAGTACAGACATGGACAGACCACAAGTTTCGATCCCACCAGTGAGTAGTGTCGCTATCGTGGTGTAAGTTAGTATAGCTGACACGCAACTGCAGGCTGCTGATGTGCTTGGCGTAAGTAAACCATCAATTATTGACAATAAGAGGTCGCTAATGTGACTCTGCAACCGACAGACGTTGGGAACTGGTACGTAAATTAATAAACGCTCTCTTGTTGAGAAGTGCTAACGGATTTGCAGTGTAAGTTGTTTCTTCAGCCATCGCACTGGGATACCCTACTGACAATGCTGTTCCGCTAGCTGCTGGTGCGTTCAGGTGAGTAGCCTCGACGATTTATCCGTCTTTATCGATGCTGACCAGAACAGATTATTCCACAGTATGTTCGGGCACCTCATCCGACATTTCATCTGCTCACGCGATTAGAATATGGCACAACTACCGCCGAAAAAGCACCGAAGGCTTGCCTGGATCAATGCTGATCCTCTGGTCCATATGTAAAAATCTACCGCATTCCAGGTGTGATATTGACTAATTTGGATAGGCGGCGTGCCATTCGGCGTGTACGCGATTGTTCAGGTACGGCCTCCGACCATAGCAGAGTGGTGTCACTGACTTTAAGCCAGAATTTCAGTTTTGCTCTCCAGTTCCAGCCGCAAGCATTTGCTGCGCTAACACTCATCTCATGGGGCCAAACACTCTATTACCACAAGTATGTACAGGGCCCACTTATGCATCTCTATGCTTATGATGCCTAGCAAATGGAAGGTCTGGACCGCTACAGTAGCGACTATTCTTCTTGCAGCAAGTTTCGGAGTCATGGAGGTGATATTGATCTTTACTCTTCAAGTGAGTGCTTTGCGACCTCTTCCCGTTCAGCATGCTTACTTGTCTGTCTCAGGGTCCCTATGATCGCGGCGTCAAATGGCCTATGATGCTGATGGCAATCTCAGCCACACTGATTCAGATCGCTGGACTCTTACAACCATACTTCGAACTCGCTAAACGTAACGGTCGAGTGATTGGTATCGGTACGCAAAGAGCCGGTGCAATCGGTGATTTCGCTGACACTTGTAGACTTTTGGTTCTTACTCATAGATTATGCTGGAGCTTTCTTCTCACTCATGGCGCTCGGTCAGTTCGCTCCCCTCCCCTTGTAGTCACCTGTCACTCACTGGTTCTAGTTGCACAGCAGTGGTTTGACTCTCTTGGTGGGAGCTTATATATCGCGTGGTAGGCGACACGACTGGAGAAGAAATCATTCTTGCTGACTCCAGTAGTATGTTACTCGAGACTGGCATCTTCATGTCTCAAGCGATTTGGCTATGGCGCGTTCGCCATGTACGCAAGGAGGCCAAGAAAGCCGGAAAAACCTATGACGAATACATCGCCGAGAACCCGTCGAAGAAAATTCCCCGATCTGAATCCTCCGAAACAGTCGTCGACGTCGAAGCCGGCCACGAACCACAATGTCAGACAGAAACATCTCCGACAGGTTCGAATGAGAAGCAAGATACCGCCTCTAAGAGCGAGAGTATCTCAATGAAAGAGCCAGCCATCACAAACACTTTGATGGACAAATGGAGGAATCTGGTGCTCAGGCCAACTCCAAACGCCTCTTAAGAAATGATTTGCACTCCCCTGTGTCTCTAATGCCGAGCAGCCCATGCGTTCTCACAAAATTTCGACGATATGATGTTGCACTTCAAAAGTCTTCAAGCGTGGGTGGATGTTTGTTTGCGAAGGTTTCAACCTTCCCTAAAATCAAGTACGAAGCTGACGTGGCCCAACGAACAACGTCTTTCAAAGTCTACAGCAGCGAATTGATTAAGCCATATTAATAAACGCTTCTCCCTTGTTACGTGGAACATTTTTTTTTGGTGAGATGAACTGATCTATGGCAGCTTTTGTTTCTTATCTTAGTTCGCACAATTTTACGTGCTTGCAGCAGAAACTCTGGTAGATGGTGAGCCTCGGCCCCCAGAATCGCGGGGCAACATCAACCGACTTCAATACGAGTGCCCCCAATGAACAGAGTATTTATCACCAACGAATATCCTTCCGCTACCAACACTGAAACAAGTCTGCTACCAATATCGAAACTTGAGGATAAAGCATCCGTACAAGGTCAATCATCGTTGGTTCATATTCGATCCCAGGATCTTGCCATTCTATCAAACCAAGAATATCATCACTGTTTGATACTCAAAGGAAAGATATCGAACCACAACAACTTCAACGACATCTTCGAGATCACCGAACCCCTGATTTCAATCATGGCGAACCAACAGAGTTCAAACCTTCCCTCCCCTCCTTTCTTCTCCATTTCCAACATCAGCAATCTGCGTGATGCCGCTATATCCCTGTCCACCCCTGACGGCCCAATCCGCCATGGCATTCTCTTCCGCTCTGCAGAAGTCAGTAAACTGGACCGCTCGGGCTGGGATGCGATGCGTGAGCTCGGCGTAGCGCACGTGTTCGACCTGCGATCCAAGCCCGAAGTCGAAAAGGGCTGGGGAGGCATCGTAGGCACAGCAGACGGAGGCGAAGACGTACGTCCAGGCTGGGTCCGTGGAATGGAAGACGCAGGCATGCACAGGACGTGGGTGCCCGTTTTTGAAGAGACGGACTACAGCCCCGAGAAGCTCGCCGAGCGGTATCAGAAGTACATGCACACCAGTGTCGAGGGGTTCGTGTCTGCGTACCGCGATATCCTCAAGAGTGGAGGCGAGGCGTATCGCACCATCTTCAAGTACCTAGTGAGCTTGTCTGCGGTTTCGAACGGCACCACAGGTGGCAAGAAGGAGAAGGTAGGCGCTCTGATCCACTGCACCGCTGGAAAAGACCGTACTGGAGTCTTCTTCGGCGTTCTGTTCGACTACCTTGGCGTGCCGCGCAAAGACATTGCGCGAGAGTACAACCTCACAGAGCCTGGGCTCGCCGGCGTAAGAGAGGAGGTCGTCTCGCGCCTCCTGCAGTCCCCAGGCTTCCAGAAGTACATGCTTAGCTTGGCGGAGGGCAAGGAGCTGAGCAAAGAGGAGTTGGCGCTGCTCGTGCAGAATAGGGATGTTCCCAATGCGCAGCCTGCAGAGTTCCCGCCTGAAGTTCGGGAGGCGGGAAGGCAAGCGGCGCTGAGGATGGTCGGAGCGAGGAAGGAGAGTATGATGGCTACGCTTGAGATGCTGGATCGTGAGTTTGGTGGATCGGAGAAGTATCTGAGGGAGGTGTGTGGGTTGGGAGACGAGGATTTGGAGAAATTGAGGAGTGTGTTAGTGGTGAAGCAGTGACTACCTGAGGTAAAGGCGTTATTGTGATTATTCTTGGTACAGTATGTATGGCTTATGTTCAACATACAACACTACATAGAACAGATGCGTCGTTGTGTTTTCTATTTTAGGCTACTTTGTCTTGTTTTTTGTTGGAGCAATACAACAACACTGCCATGCAGCGATGTGATCGTCGAACCCGCTCTTCATAGTGATCCATCAGCAATGACCATCTACAGATGATAAGAGCAAGCGGCAAGAAACTAGCCAAAAACCAACCCCAACATTCCACAGAGCCCCAAGCGAAGAGTGGAGAGCACAGAGCGTGCGAGACTACAGCTCAGCTCACGACCCCCTAAGTCTCGTCACGATAAAGTCCACAGCCCGATTGATGTACGTCGGCTCAATATAGGTCAAGTGATAATAGAAGCAGTCACCCGAATCGCAAACCTACACCACCCCACGCGTCAGCGCTCACATCCCCTCTCGCAGACAATCAAACGAACAGAGAAAACTCACCGGATCATTTGGCGCGCAAATACCCAACGCCTTCGCCCTCAGCGCAAGCCTAAATTGGCCGAGCAGACCCAACTTATTATTTGGATCGCCGAACATGACCACGGCTTTGATCCTCGGCAGCACGCTGGCCGGCAGCCGGTCCGTAGCGAGGTGCATGATGCTCGCGCCCTGTGAGTAGCCCACGAGCGCGAAGCTCTGGTTGGGACACGCTGCGGACTGCGAGAGGAGACGCGAGACGATGTCGCTGACGCCTTGTTCGCCGCCGGAGATGATTTGAGAACTCGCTGGGTACTGGGGATACGTGTTAGGGAGCTTTTATGGGGGGTGCGATGGGGTTGGTTGGGGTAGTGGGGGTGTAGTACTTGGACTGGGTAGCCTTGGATGCCTGCGAGCTTGAGGGACGCATTGCTCACTACGGGGTCGCCGACGATGATGCCGTATTTGGGATAACTGGGTTCACTTGTTCCGCGGGCTTTCGCAGGGTTGTCAGTATGTTGTTCTTGCAGTGTTGATTTGGATGGAAGGAACGGTGGGTCACTGACCGACTAGGATTTCGTAAGGTGAGCAGCCTCTGGGGATGTCTTCGGGCTTGATCGGGACGGGGTCTCCGATCGTGACGCCTGTTTCGGGGATTTCGGGACAGGTCCCTTGTGTAGAGCAGATTGAGGAGAGCGAGAGGGTTAGGACGAGGGTGGTGAGGGTGAAGTGCATGGTGGCTTCGATAAGATAATGCTTGGACAAGCTTGGGCTTTCTTGGATTTGTCTTGATAGCAATGCATTCTTGATCACGCAGCACTCTTTGGATATATATATCTACAGTTCCCATGTTCGGCATCTTCAACATTGCTCCGAGCAACTAAAATACGCCTCGGCAGACCAGAACCTTTCTCCACAACGTCCCACAAGGATATAAACAAGTTGGTTAGCCACTTTGCGTCAAACACTCATAGTGTAGAAGTATTGTCGCCGTATCAAGTATTGCACCGAGCAACTGAAACGGACCTCGGCAGCCTAGAAAGCAACCTGAGGAACATGCAGGGATGTTGGCGAGGCGCAGGTCGACGTGAAACCAATCACAACAGCAGCATCAAAAAGTTGCCTCGGACCTCTTTCTCGAGAGGAAGTCATTCGACATTAGAAATGACGTATATGGGAGGGGGTTACTTTACAATTGCTGTCTGTCAATGCTGGCACTGTTCGGTTCACATTCTTCGCTTGACAATGCGGTTGTGCAGTATGTCAACTTGAGCTAAGTCAACGACTGAAGGGCGATGATAATATTCAAACTAGCCAATGATTCACTTGAGCACGGGAACAACTATAGAATTGCTACATTCAGAAGTGTGATGAGAAGAGGAAATACGTTGAGCTAACTGACCGCGAGCATATCAAACCTGCATCAATGCTCCCCCCTCAACCTGCACGCCCTGCAACACCCCTCACTCCCCGTACCTCCAGCAGAAACACTCAATCCCACAGAACTCGCACACCCACTCGTCTCTCACCCTTGAAATCTCCTCTGCCTTCTCCTCACCCTCGCTCACTACCGTGCAACACTTCACTGCACACGCACCGTGACTCTGGTGGAAACCTACAGAAAAAACGGCACGCAGCGCCGCGGTCGCAACCGCACTTGCCTGCAGCCGGCAGACGCTGTGCGCATAGCATGGAGAGAGGTAACACACCGGTATCTGCAGCGTCAGTGGGCAGTCGTCCTCGCGCAGCTCCATGGGGACAGTGCGACAGGTGTGGGTAGGCTGTGCGATCGCGTTCACGCTCATACGGATGCTAACGCAGGGCGGGCTGGGAACGCAGGGGCTCTGGTTGGGTATTTGTAGGGCACAAGAAATTAGAGGTTGCGGGATCATCTTGTCAGAACAGCGGCAGCACAAGGGGGAGAGAGAGCAGACTGGCTGGCAGCTTTGCGTGTTGGCTGGTGTATGGCACATGATGGCAAGTGTACTTTGAGGACTGAGGATCTCTGCATTCACAGAGAAGTATATGAGTACGGATTATGGTGTGCTTCTTTGAAGAGAGCGTTTCTTTGTGACGGGTGAGGTGACAAAGCGACATTGTGATGGTGGGGGTAAGTGACAAAGAGGGCACAGAGCACAGGGCGCTGAGAAGTGATCAGCTTGCATTTCTGAGTATGCAAGATTCATGCATTGAATAGTGTTCCTTTTATGCCTACTGATGTGATGCACCTGCACCTGCACCTTACGCGATCGAATCGCCAGTGATCTTGTAGATCATGCTGCCACTGCCCGGCTTACTGACGACAACGGCCTGTGCAAGCTTCTCCTCCGTAATGTCCGGGAACTTCCTCCTGTAGTACTTCTCCTCCCACGCTTTTTTAACAGCCTCAACTTTGTCCTTGGGAACAAGGTGCACACTGCACCCGCCCCATCCAGCTCCTGTGAGTCGGCTCCCGGTTGCACCGGCGGCGCGAGCCAGCTGGCATAGCTCGTCGAGCTCAGGGCAGCTGCAATCGTAAATGTCGCGGCAAGAGTCTTGCGTTGAATTCATGAGGTCGCCAAGGGACTGGAGGTACTCTTTGTCTGTGGAAGGGGGGTTGGAAAGGAGAGAGCGGAATTTGATGACGCGGAGGGCTTCGGTGAATACGTGCAGCGCGCGTTGGCGGAGCATGAACTTCTCTGCGCGGACGGGGAACTTGGACATGTAACGCTGGTTGAGGTCGTCCTCAGACACACCCAGCAGGTCGCAAATGTCTGATCTTGTGTAGCCATCCTCTAGTGTGAGATAGTCCTGTGTGTGCTGTACAAGCTTGTGTAGCTGTGTCTCAAAATCTGCAACAGAGGTCTTTGTGTTGTCTTGAACGCCCTCCTTCTCCTCGAAGTATGTGTCGTGGAAGCCACGCAAGCTGACGCCCAATGGAGAGGAATCGTTTGGTAGTTCCTTCTTCAGACCGAACGCCTTAGCCAAAAAGATGGCGGCGAGTGTGCATTCAACCACGCGCAGGTTGTAGCACACAGGCGCTGTTACGTGCTTGTCTGCTGCAACGAAGCTCTGGGCCGTGACGAAGGTGAGTTCGGGGTCTGTTGTGGGGAACTCGATGTTAGTGTAGTCGAGGCTAGGCTTGAATGAAACGTAAAGAGCGGAGCCGCGGAGAGAGAAGACCGAAGCAGCCTGGTCCATGCTGGATACTGTTAATACTGCAAGCGCAAGTAGCCAAGATCAGCTTACCCTCCAGAGTTGACACCGACAGCACGCTCTGACACAATGGCAAGCTCGCAGAGCTCCTTCTTGTCGACATTATCTTCACCATTTGCTGCCATCACTGCTAACGCACTTGTGCACACGACCGAGGCTGAGCTGGAAAGACCTCCACCACTTGGGACTGTGCCGTCGCAGACGATGTCCATGCCAACTGATTGGAACTTGCCGCGCTTCTTCTGGAGGAGCTCTGAGACACCTTTCAGGCCGGACTTGAAGTAGTTGGTCCACTCGTGCTCAGTAGCATCAATCTGAATCTCGCCCTCAGGGATCTCGAATTCGCGTGTTGGGAACTTCTCCGAGTTGAGATTGGCTATCCGTATCCGGGGCTTTTCATCTGAAGGTCGAACTGCTACTGCAATGATAAAGTCGGCGGTGATAGCCATAGGCAGTACCTCATACAGAGAGTAGTCAATGTGCTACTACACGTGAGTTTCCAGCTTGAACTAGAGCATTAAGAAATTCTTTACCTCGCCAATGATGTTGACACGTCCAGGACTACGCGCGACAAATTCAGCCTGTCTGCCATGGACCTCCTTGAACCTCGCAAGGAGCTTCTCCCACCGCTTGGTCTCGACAGGAACTGCATCCTCTGGGTAGATGTCGCGCAGCGACGTTGCTGTTGGAACTGACATGATTTGTGACGGGGATATATGCGCTACAGAACAAGCAGCAGAGCAGGGAAAGTAGAATAGAAGAGCTGGAAACAGGAGCGGGAGAGATTCCAGGTTATATGGAGAGTAAAGTCGCTGGGCCGCGGGGTGAGATCATAAGCTAGGCTCAACTCGGTATTACACCCGCCGCACCCCACCATTGCTGCAGGTACCTTTACCTGTCAGTCAATCACGGAGGAGCACCACTAGTGGCACTGCATGAGTATGGAGGTGAAAACAACTTTTACTGCGTTGACGCACATTCAGCGGTAGGCTCAGTCAACGGTGTCTTGCTCGTGCTGGAGAAGCAGGTGTTAGCAACTGTGCTACGATCTGAGTAGTCTTGAGAGTCAATCGCCTCAAAAACGAGAATTGACGCGCGACGGAATTATTTTCGACGTGTCGAATTGGGTATCATTGTTGGATCTGGCTCTTTCAAGGGCACATGGCCCAGCATGGCTCTCATTCGGTGCCTCGCCCTCTCCCACGGCCACGCAACCCTCGTCCAATGCCACTACTGGCTCGGCCTCTGGTCGAATCGCTACGGCTGACACCACGTCCGGTTTGCCCTCCGACGCCAACGTATCCTGACGAGGCAGTCGGCGTTGAGGTACCGCGTGGTCGTGTCCCTCGGCCTCTTCCTCTGGGTGCTGGCTTGGACGGCCCTGCCTCTGCTTTCCTGCGTTCCTCCTCGGCTCGTCTGGCGGCGGCCTCCCTCCGTGCCTGTTCTTCTGCTGCACGACGCTCGACAGCCTGCTTCCTGTGATTCTCCTCCTCTTCGATGTCGATCATGTCCTGGGTTGCGCCTTGCCATTGCGGGTTCAGGATGAGGCGCTGGTTGTGCTCGGTCTGAGAGAGGATGCGTGTCCACGTCTGCAAAAGCGTGGAGGCGTTCTGAACGGTCTTGGACACGGTCTGTGCCTGTCAGCAAACTGGCTGCGTTATGCTGGTGTTAGGTGTACATACGCCCATGTTGTCCTTGGCCTTCTGCAGGCTCTCGACAACACCCTCAATGACCTTGTTGACATTGCGCACGCTCTCCAGCTCCTGTCGCAGTGCAGCTTCTCTGGCCTCCTCGGTGGTGTAGTGCGACTCCTTTCCGCGCGCCTTGCCCGGTGCTGCACCCTCGCCAGCATCGGCCCCTGGCTCCTGCGCCCTCTGTTTGTTCTTGCGCGCGGCAGGGGTGTCAAAGAGGGCGTCCGTGTCTGAGTCGGAGAGGTTGAGGTCGTCCATGTTGGGTGGCTGCACCATGATGCGTAGGTTGGATGATTGAAAGGTTCCAGGAGGCTCTTTGTCGCACCTGTGACCCCACCCAATCGATTCTATGCGGCACGTGTTTTCGTTGTTGTTGCTGTCCACCGACGCGTAGAGTGGTGGGGCAGCGTGCCGTGCATGCCAGGGCCCAAGGCGCGCCGTGCGGTCAGGCCCTTGGCGTCTGGCGGCGCTTGGGACGAGTCCATCGCCCGCCAGCCTTCGGATCACCAGCCTCCCATTTATGACCCCCATCCCATCCCCCAAACGGTACTGCAGATAGTAGTAGCCGGCCCCGTCAGCTCCACTTCACCGTCACCGTCACCTATCTCCATCTTTATCGATACGCCGCACTGCGCCCCCTATTGTCGCAACGCAACCCGAACTCTGTCAAGTCAACAGCTTGGCCCCAGCTTGTTTTGATTTTGGACATAGTGAAAACACCCACACCATCACATCACCACCGCGACTACCTCCCGCACCCCCGCACCGCATCGCGTCGCGTCGCGTTTTTCGCCTTCACTCCACCATGAATCGCACTCCGTCGCCCCCTCGTCGGGTGCACACGCCGCCGGCGCCCCTGCACGGCGACAATTGGGAGCCCTTCTCGCCGCGTCGCTCCACCAGGGTCGCGGCACAGCGCGGTCTTCACCTCGAGCAAACGCAAACAGACGGCTCGCGTACCCCGCGGACTAGACGCGACGTGACCCCCGCAGCTTCATCGAGGAAACCAGTTCCCCGCGCCGCCAACCTCACGCTTTCGCCACCATCTTCACCCACACGGCTGTCTCCACCAAAGCACCGCACTCCGCACTCTACGCGTCGCGCCCTCTTTTCTGCCACGACTGCTTTCGAGTCGGACTCTGACCAGCCCCTGCCAACATCAGGTCGCCGCTTTCTCGCATCCATGGCGCCAGGCATGCTCCCTACGCCGGCAAAGACGCCCCGCAAGCGCGCGTTGCACTCGGAAGAGTCTATCAAGCCCACAGCACGCGTTCTCTTTCCCACAAGCCGCCCAGCCACCATTGACGAGGTGACTCCACGGAAGGCGCGCAAATTTACCAAGAACGTCTACTCCTTGAATAGCTTCGAGGAGAACGGCGAATCCTCTGAAAAGATCGAGATCTACACCGACTCGAAGGAGCGCATTCCTACCGCCGACGAGGACGATGAGGAGAACCCGTTTGTCATCAAGAAGGGCAAAGGAAAGGCCAAAGCAAAGGCGAAATCGACTCCCCAGAGGCGCAAGAAGGATGCAAGGTCTGAAGACATGGACGAAGCTGCAAACCGTGATGAGGGCATGGTGTATATCTTGTAAGTGCTAGAGTTCGTTCATATTGTGATTGACACTAACGCAACACAGCCGAGGAAAGAAGGTGTTTCGCAAGTTTCACGATGATCATCCGTCAGATGCACCGACCGATGAAGAGGACGAGACCTCTGCAGATGATCGTCAACTGCTTCGCCAGGCTGGCCCTGATGCGCGTCGCCCATTGACACGTTCGTCAATCAAGCCGAAGCTTCTATTCCAAGCAGAGATCAAGCAGAGGAAGCTCGACAATGGTGAAGTCACAGAAGACGAGGAGGAAGAGGAGGTGACTACCGACGTCGAGACGCCAATTGCAACCCCCACTCGCGGTAAGGCCAAGATGATGATGAGAGTCGACGACACATTGCAAGCAGCCACCCCACCGCCTACTGTGCGCAAAGTCAAGCGAGGTATGTACAACAATTGTTGCAACCCCCACTCGAATTTTACTGACTTTCAAGCAGAGATATCATTCGACTCCTGGACCCGGGTCAAGTCCGCGCACAGCTCCAGCAGTTCCTCGCGCGGAGGCAAGCGCAGCGGCAGCCCGCTGGTGCGCGAGGTGGACAAGAAGACTCGCAGTGAGCACTCCTCGTCTTCCATGTCGATTGACAGCCTCTAACACGGCTTAGCCCGTACGTGAACTTGCATCATCTTGTTTCTTCTCGGCGTTTGCACGGATCTCGAATTAGCGATCTCTCAGCACAGGATACCCAGCATTTGTGTGCGCGCGTGTAGGGGTTTGTCCTACCGTCGCTTGGAAGGAGTGTTTGTTTATTCGGCGGTGAGCCGGTTGATGGAGGAAGACGATCAGCGTTGCAAAGCGCATGGAGGAGGATCAAAACCAGCAATGGCAGTGCCAGCTTAGCCTCGCGCACGGCACGGCACTGCGCATGTCGCTGCTCTAGCTAGTAAATACAACCCATCGAACGAAATCAAAACAAAGTTGAACATCTCTATCCCATACTTCACTTGGCTATCTCATCCAAACTGCAGGCAGATCTGGAGTATCCAGGCCTCGGGACAAATGGGGGAAGTGAGTAATCGTAATCACTTCGCCTTCGGCTTGACACTGAAAAACGCACTCATCTTCTTCATCCCGCTCGTATCCACCTTCCTCAACTTCTTGACCCCCAGACTCTCGCTCTTCTTCCTCCGCTCCTCCTCCTCTTTCTTCCTTTTCTTCTCCTCCCGCTCCGCAATCTTCTCCTCGTCCATCTCCAGCCCTCGCTTGCGGCTGATGTTGTCGCTGATGCTGCGCAGCGCCGCGGCTTCGGACTTGAGCTTCGCGATGGCCGCGAGGTGGGTTGTCAGCGGGGTGAAGTCGGGGGCTGTGGAGGCGGCGAGGAGGGTCGAGATGGGTAGTTGGAGGGTGGGAGGGAGGTAGGAGGATATGAGGTAGGTGAGCGCGGTGCGGAGGCGGAGGAGGTGCGGGATGGCTTCTGGGGTTTCCAGAGTGGGTTTGGAGGGGAGATCGGGGTCGTCCGGGGTGGTGGTGAGGTCTGTTGCTTGGCTCTGGGCATCCGGTGCCGTTGTCGAGGCCTGCGAGTCGCCGCCGGCGGGTGTGGAGGCGCCTGACTCTGAGGCGACGGCGCTGAGCGAGCTTTCTTCCCTTCGGATGCTCATCACCGGCACGTCGAGGGCAGATTTGACGAATTTGTCCTCCAGGCTGAGGGGCAGCCCGATCTTCACCATGCGCTGTGCTTTCTTGAGCAGCACGGAGAGCAGTTTGGCGTGCGATAGGCGGTACATGGTCTCGTCGCCGGCATCCACGGTATCGCAGATGATTCTTAGCTTCTTCCCCAGCAGCGCCGTCAGCGAAGGGTTCTGCACAAGTAGTGTCTTCCAGTGCCCCGAGACCGAAGCTAATTTCTCGATATAGTCGTCCAACGCGAGAAAATGTTGTTTCTCCTCCTTTGCAGATTTTGGTGTAAGCGCTGGCAGGATCAAGAACAGCAAATCTATCGGCGTCGCCAGGAACAAGTCTGCGTTCTTGGTCACATAACCACTGCCCAGCCCTGTGTCAGCGTCCCCCTCCTCCTCCTCTCCTTTCTTCTCTGCTTGATTTTGTGGCGCTTCAACCCCCTGCGCAGATTTGGCGTCCTTGCTTGTGATAAGCCAACTTCGACATGCCTTCTTTGGCGCAGCGATGCGTGTGAATTCGTAGAAGCCCTTGGATGGGCAGAAGAAGTAGCGCGACGGAGCTGATGTGGCGGGGTTGTCGAGAGTGACTATGCGTGCATCGTTGGATGTGTCCTTGGGGAAAATGAAGAGCTTCGGTGGGTTTGGCGTGGCTTTCGGGAGCGGCTTGGTGGTGGATGGTGTCGGCTCGGGCGTGGGCTCCTTGGGCGCGGGTTTGGAGCGGGTTGCTCTTGCCATGGTGATGGAAATATTTGTTTATATAATGCTTGAGTATCACTGCGCCCTGTAGTATGCTTGTCCAGACAACAACGACGACGACGACGAAGACAACAGCAGCAGCAGCAGCAGCAATTGAGAGCCGAGTATGGCAAATGCAAATGCTCGTCGGCCGGTTCCTGCGTAAGAGGTACGCGAACGCGACACGACCGACGCGGCACGCGAACCCCTGTCGTTTCAGCCCAGATTGCATCGAGCCGCAACCTTATTCGCACAGCCAACAACAAACAGCGAGTCAACACGCCAAAACAAAAACAGGGCTGACGATCGCGCCGGGGCTGCCCCAAGCGTTCACAGTGCACACTCTGCGACTCCACTGGCACTGTTTGACGCAAGACATGGGTGCGTCAGACAGACGACCCAAGACTCCGCTGCAACCACGACCACAACCACAACCGCGACCATGATCGTGCGGGAGAGTCCCAAGGCCAAGGGTGCGTCCTCCAATTCCTGTTCGTTCCTCGCATGCAGACCGGCACTGACTTGTGCAGCCGCAACAAATCCTCCAAATTGGCCTCCCCAGTCGCCCTACGAGGCGCTGCTCAGCTCGCCGTCAGGCCGCCGCAAGTACGAAGAGCGCCGCGCACGCACCTCGGTCTCGCCCTCCCCCGCGAAACGCCGCCCTGTGTCAATGCTCCAGGCGCATGGCGATGGCGGCGAGACAACCGAAGACGAGGACGAGGAGACGCTGCAGCTGAAGCTGCAGGCCATCGAAGCGCGGCTGAAGCTCAAGCAGCTGCAGAAGGCGCGCAGAGCAGAGCCCGAGAGTCGCGCAATCCCCACACGACCAGGCAGAACCGAGCGGCCGCGATCAGATGCAGATGTACAAGTGCCAGTCTCGCCCATTCGCGCACGACACAAGCCAGAAGAGCCGCGGAGCCCTGCGCGCGTGCTGCTGGGCATCGACAAGGGCCTCAAGGCCTCCGACGTCAGCCTCAAGCGTCCTGGTCAGGTCCGGGCCACAAGTGGACTCGCACGTGCAAACACTACCGGATCTGTGGCCACCCCAAAGATCAAGTCATTCAGCGAGCGCCTTGCTGAGAGCAGGAGCAAGGAGAAAGAGCGCGAGGAGAGAGAACACAAACACGAGGAGCGGAAGGCGAGAGGGTTTGGGTTGGGCAGTAACGTAGCAGGCACCAAGCGGGAACGACCCCCATCCTCGAGAGGCTCTTCCTTTACCTCTGACGCCCGGAGCTCAGTCGCAGAGCAACCCCAACCTCAAACTCGATTCTCCTTCACAAGCCTACCCCAGACCCGTACCTCATTCACTGATGTGCTGCAAACTCGGCATTCCTTCACAGGCACACCACAGACGCGCAGCTCGTTCACGGACATGCCACCTCCAGGGTCAAAGACCCACAGCAGGACCCACAGCCGCCTGTTGAGCTCCCAAGAACCTGTGTCCTCGCCGCGACGAGACTCAGTGCCTCACGCCCGCTCAACATCATCTGGATCGAGACCATTGTCGAAAGAATTTAAACCTACAGCAACTTCTTCCAGCTTCTCCAAGTACGAGGAAATCGCGCAGCGCAGCGACAGTTGTGATGGCCCTGGCTTTGAGTCGCTGTCAGGTCTGCACTTGAAGTCGCGGGACATGCAGCATAGTGTTGTTACGAGGACGTTGGAGGGCAAGACGTTGTTCACGATACCGCAGCTCTTGAAAACCGTCAAAGCGCCCGACTATGATCCCCCGGACTGGGAGAATGACTACGTCGTCATGGGTGTCATCTGTTCAAAATCCTCGCCTCGTGACACCCAGAACTCAGCTCGGGATAATTCCAGAGGCACCCAGGAACGTAAAGAACACGGTAAATTTATGGTCATACGACTGACGGATTTGAAATGGGAACTCGACCTCTTCTTGTTTGACAGCGGCTACGAGCATTTCTGGAAGCTGCCTATTGGCACGTTGGTCGCCATCCTTAACCCGGATATTATGCCACCCAAGGATCGAAATAGCGGCAAATTTTCTCTAAAACTTACAAACTCGGACGACACCGTGCTTGAAATCGGCATTGCGAGAGACTTGGATTTCTGCCACGCGAAAAAGAAGGATGGCAAAGAGTGTGGGCAATGGGTTGACGGGCGTAAAACCGAGTTTTGCGAGTTCCACTTGGCGATGCAGGTTGAGAAAAGCAAAAGAGGTCGTATGGAAGTCAATGGCATGGTTGGGCCTGGTGGCGGTGGCGGCGGTATGTTTGCTCGGAAAGGCCCAAACGGCTTCAATGGCGACCAACTCCGCCGAGAAGGCAAGATTCATGACAGGCATCTGCACGAGACCATGTTCATTGCACCGCGACCAGGTGGCGCTGCACGCATGCTTGACAAAGATGACCAAGGCTTTGAGCGTGGTGGTAGCCGGGAAGAGCGTCATCGCAGACAGCTTGCTGCGAAGGAGAAGGAGCGAGATCTAGCCAAGAGGCTAGGCGACATGGGAGAAGGCACCACCGGCGGCGACTACTTGAAGAGGAGAGTTGATCCGTCAGCGCCACTCTCCACAACAAGCTCTAGGGGGGAATCGGTTGGCGCAAAGCAAGAAAAAGCTCTCGAATTCGACTACCAAAGTCTCCTCTCCCGAAAGGCGGCAGACGTATCCCTGAATCGTGGGTCGAGTGCTTCTCTCATACCCTCAAAACGGAAACACTCCACCGCGAGCAAGGCCACTGCTGCCAGCAATAGCGAGCCCGTTGGCTGGAGCTTTAATGCTCATAGGCGCGGGCTTGTCCTTTCGCCCTCGAAAGCCCGCACAATGTCGCCAAGTAAGAGTCGTCCCGACTCAGCAATGCGCGGAACACGAGCAAATAGTCCTGCAAAGAAGAAAGCGCGTCTCCTCCTGCCTGAGAAGGGCATACGCGAGCCTGGCCGCGAGAGCCTGGGCGGTCTTGACGCTGGGCTCCTTGCTGCCATGGACGACGATGATGACGACTTGGAATTTGTATAATTCTCGCCAGAGCCTGACATGATACTTGCGTTTTTTCCTTGTGTACGATTGTCACGTAGTAAGAAGGATGGCAACGGTTGCTCTTATGGCGTTCAAAATGCAGCCCGCTGATTGGCGGGGCTAAGCGAGGGGGTAGGCGGGCGAATTTGCGTTTCGGGTTTGGCATTGCCCTGACAGATACCACAGTAACGAGTTTCCTAGTGTATAACAGTATCAATAGACCTGAGCGTCGGTCTTTTCTTTGATTTCGAGAACTTGCTGTCGGTTTATCCCTGTCTTGCAGCCGTGTAGTTCGATTCGTTCTATCGTTACAACAAGATCCCCTTTGCTGAACTTCATCTGGAAAGAGAAGGACCAGAACATAAACTGAAGGAACGGACGACGTACACTACCATGGCACCAGAAACTCCTATTCACGCAGTCATCAACTACGAGGACCCCTACGTGCAACCCCTCATCCTCTCCGCCCTCAAGAACCGCCTACCCCCCGCATCGTATAAGCTTGTCGACTCCATCAAGGACGTCCCATCATCAACGCCATGTCTACAATTTGTTCAGTACGAGTCCATCGATTGGGACCACCTCATGTCCAACTCCGCATCTCTAGCCAACGCCTACGTCATCCGCAAAGCCCTTATTCGCAAACACTACCTCAGCACCACCGTCGCCAACTGGATTATCAAGTACCCCGACAGCGCATTGAAGAGGGGTGCCAAGCCGAGTGTGGAGTTTGAAGTCGACTATGCCGAGTTTCTGGACGATGCGTTGGTAGAGGCGTGGGAGTTGAAGGAGAGCTGGGCAAGGAATGAGCAGACTAGCGAAGAAGAAAAGGAGAAAAGGGAGTGGTGGATTTTGAAGCCCGGAATGAGCGATCGTGGGCAAGGGATAAGGTTGTTTTCGAGCGAGGAGGAGTTGACGAGTATCTTTGAGGAGTGGGATCCTGAGAGCGATGATGAGGAGGAAGAGGAGGAGGGGGATGCGAGGAGCGATGCTGGGGAGAAGGAGGAAGGAGATGGCATCATCACGAGCCAGCTCAGGCACTTCGTCGCGCAGCCGTACATCCACCCCCCGCTGCTGCTCGCCCCGCCCGGCGACGCAAACCAACTGCGCAAATTCCACATCCGCACGTACGTGCTCGCGGCGGGCGCGCTCAAGGTGTTCGTCTACAGGCCAATGCTCGCGCTCTTCGCCGCGCGCCCGTACAAGGCGCCGTGGGAGACGGATTTCGAGTCCGAGGACGAGCGGGAAGACGCCATGCGCGCCCACCTCACCAACACGTGCATCCAGGAGTCCGGCGACCGCGAGGGCTCCGTCGGTCTGTTCTGGAACCTGCCAGATGGGATTGCGGCGCAGCCGGGCGGTGCTGGCGTCGACGCTCCGAGCGACTGGAAGGACCGCGTTTTCGCGCAGATTAAGGAGATTACAGGTGCTACGTTTGAGGCGGCGGCGAGGGGCATGGGTGTTCATTTTCAGCCGCTGCCGAATGCGTTTGAAATCTTTGGGTTGGATTTCATGGTGGGGATTGAGGCGGATGGGTGCCTGAATACGTATCTGCTCGAGGTTAATGCGTTCCCAGATTTCAGGCAGACGGGGAGCGAGTTGAGTGGGATGATTGAGGAGTTGTTTGAGGGAGTTGTGGATGAGGCGATCAGGCCTTTCTTTGGGAAGTCAGAGGAAGGGAGTGCGAAGAACGAGATGATCAAGGTGTTGGATGTGGATCTTGGGAGGCGATGAATAACATTTGAGGAACATGTTTGCTCGCTTCTAATATACCATCGCCACAGGACTTCAAGCAAACTGCGGAAACCAGGGGGTTGGAGCGATTCATGACTTACCGGTAGTTATTACGCGGTTAAGATTGTCTTCAAGATGGCTACACTGTTCATTGGCTGCGATCGCTTTTTACACTTTCTTGCTTGTATTTCAAGAGTGCTGTGTTCGCTTCAGACTAGAAGAGGCGGTACAGCACCCTGCCTCGGCTGACCAGAGCCTGCAAGATTGGCGATAGCTGTGAGTACTTCAAGTCTAATTGGTAGGTGCTAGATAACCAGGACTAACTTTAAGATGGCTACA
Organism: Epicoccum nigrum; assembly: GCA_002116315.1. Classification (NCBI taxonomy): domain Eukaryota; kingdom Fungi; phylum Ascomycota; class Dothideomycetes; order Pleosporales; family Didymellaceae; genus Epicoccum; species Epicoccum nigrum. Next base: position 757,724 of record KZ107838.1, read on the forward strand.
CTGTCTATTGGACACTTTTCGTCATCACTTTTTCCTAGTTGAGTCCTTCGAAGTGTAAAAGTGTCCGGTCAGAGCTGGTAAGGTGCTGTAGCTTCGCGCCTGCGAGCTCACCTTTCTTGTAGACCCATGTGCTGACGTGCGTCAGTAGTGCCGTAACTGCATATTGTCTCAGCCTTGCTCCTACCCTTCAGACCGAACAGCCTACACACCAACACCGACACAGCGAGCCGAGAAGCATTTACAGCCACTGACACACTATCAAGATGCTATCAAAATTCGCGCACCACGTTCGACGGAATAGAAGGGCAGCAGCGCGTATCTTTAGTGCGGGCGACCTCCAATATCCAGATTCAGGCGGTGCAGAGCTCAGAGCATACGGGACCATCAAATGTAGCGTCACAGACCCAGAGGACGGGATTAGCCTGCATTGGGACCAAGGGTCTTTGACAAAGTCGCAGCTCGAGAGATTTGTACCTCAGTGTGATCAACTCTGCGAGAGATGTCTACAGCTGGCGGACGACTTGGCTAAAGATCTTAGTCAACGCAACCCACACAATGACACGAGGTTCTCTTACAGTCATCACGAAACTCTGAGGACATTGAAATCAGCGGCTATAGCCGGCTGTCATTTCTGCACGTTGATCTGTTCCGGGGGCTCTCACACTGAATCGAGCGACCATTCTGGTTCAATAGCGTACCTTCTCGAAATTGAGATCAAGTACTACAAGTCCGAGGGATATTACGGCAACACCTATGTTGCAACTGATGATGGGCCATACTCCGTAGGGATTCAGTTGAGTAGTGGGTTTCCGCGCCAGGCGATTCCTATGACAAAACGATTCCCATCAACAGGATACCCCAAGGTCTTGGACCTCGCAAGAGTATGGTTGGAAGGCTGTATGACCACGCACGGCCAATGTTGCCTCCCAACGATGCCAGCTCACCATAGTTGGAGTCCAACGCGGCTTCTCCAAATCTCAGCATCCGACAGCGGTATTAAAAACATTCGTGTCACACTATGTCCCAATCTCCTAGAATCAAAGGGTTATCTTACGCTTTCGCACCGGTGGGGTGGCGCGGATGTTGTCAAGTTGACTAAAGACACCCTCGACCCGTTTATGATAGAGATTCCTCAAGAAAGGTTGCCAAAGAACTTCTTCGACGCAATTCTTGTCACTGTACATCTTGGATTCGAATTTCTGTGGATTGATTCGCTATGTATCATACAAGACTCAAAGACCGACTGGCAACAGGAGTCTGTGAACATGGGAAGGATTTATCGACATTCTCAATGCACTATAGCTGCCGTGGACGCACAAGACAGCCACGAAGGTCTGTTTCGAGAGCGGAACGAGCTAGAATCGACCTTTTGTCAACTACTAGGAAGCCAACAAGGTAGTCATAACCTGCTGTGGGCCCAACAAAGTCACCAGCTGGGACAACGACCGCTCTACCAGCGCGCCTGGGTCATGCAAGAGCAATGCCTGTCTCGCCGAATACTTGAATTTGGGAACAATCAAATCTCCTGGGAATGTATTTCAGGATCAACTTGGGAGCGTGGTGACCCTAGCCTGGAAAATACAGAACTCCGCCGAATTAACTTTCTTAATTTGAACCGCCAGGCTGAGCGTATGCTGACAATCATGGATGATCAAGAACCAATTGGAAATTTCAATGCGCTACCGCACGATTTCTTTTTTAAATACTCTGGGCACTGGATCCAAGATTGGTGGGATCTCGTCGAACAATACACCGAACGGGACCTTACATACGTGACCGACAGGGCGGCAGCAATCAGCGGAATTATTGATCTTATCAGCGAAGCCCGTAGGGTGCCGTTTGTATACGGGACGTGGATTCCGTATCTTGTAAGCGATCTGCTATGGTGTGTCAGTGTACCAGCTGAAGGGAGAGTGGCCATCGAATACCCATCTTGGAGCTGGTTTAGTGTAAATACAGGTATAAAGTACAAACTTCAAAGTATCTGGGAGTCTGAACTGTTGGACCATGGCGCTGCTACAGTTTCCATCGACGAGACTGCAAGTTTGGAGCATGCAGATATCCTCAATAAGGTATTGAAGATTACAGCACAAATGCTTGAAGTGCACCAATTTGGTCCGTTACCAGCAATGCACACTGGAGTGCGCGCAGAAACGCCCACAAGAACACGCTATGTGTTTCGGCTTCACGACGGTCGGGATCAAAAGCAAGACGGGGAACGCCTCGAAGACCTTGAAGAGGCCTGGGATGGGGAATGGTTTCCAGACACCACATTTGATACCAAATGGAAGCTCGAGGCCATACAGTTCACGGAAACCGTACATCGCAGAAGTTCCTATGAGACAATCCCATATAAGACAACCCAATGGTACAGACAGAGAACGGGTTTGATGGTTGTATCGGTAGACGGAGAAGCTCGAGTGTACCGCAGGGTGGGATGGTACTCTATCCAGTGGGATATTGAGAAGGGCAAACACAGATACAAGACATTCTACAAGCGTGCAAATCTCTGGAAGAAGCACATGTGGGAGCGACGTCTGGGTGAGAGGCAGACTATTTGGTTGGTCTGAGAAGATTAGCCACCCTCTTGCATATCAGAAATGCCTGCAGTCAAGTCTTTAGCGTAAAACCTGAAACACCTATGCTGTGCCTCTGAGGACTACAAAAAGGCTAAGCAAGTAGTAAACTTGTGCTTGTTCTTACTTGTAGTCCTCAGAATTTGATTTGAAGTGGTGATTGTGGAGCAATAGTGTTGTGAGTTAGTCTTTATCTGTCTCTACTTTTCGTCGTGCAAGGGCCACCTTAACAATATACTCGAGATCGCTGCAGTACTTCGTACCTAGTGTGAGGGGCGTGATGGCAAAAATAGCACGAGTAGCTGCTGTAACGTCCCGATGATTTGTTGCCCAAGATGAAGCATTGCGGCAAATTGGCAAATGCTTATCCGCATCCAAACTCTTACAAGACGATCAAGTGTACGGTCGGGTGCCGCTTCCGGGCAAGTGCGTGTGGCCCAAAAGCCTTGCTCGTACCTTTTGTAGGTGCACGCGCCCGACGAGGTCGTAGGTTTGAGGCCTCAACTGCCAAACTTCATGCTGATAACACACGCGATGAAGAGGGGAGATGGCCACGAGAGCAATGACGCACCTCATCTCTCGTAGCGCATGTGACCAGCAGCAAAATAGCATAAACAACCTCGCTCCCTATAACAAGTGCCTCCCTGCGGCCCCGCAAAAACTCAGAGTAGTCTAGGATCGACCTCACACAAGCAGGGTCCGCTGATGACGCGCTGCCAGGGCCCGTAATCGTCTCGTCAGCCGCCCGTTACCGCAAAGTGCTGCTGGAGCCGCTAAATGCTGCTCACACCTCGCACCTACTCCCTCGCGCAGACCGACACGCGCCCGGGGGCTTCTTTTCTCCTGCTATCACCGTCGCAGAAGGAGCTCCGAGCCGAGGAACAGCGCGCGCGCAGAATGCTGCTTCTCCATCAGACAGGGAGTGTTAAGGTCGGCGAAGTCGTGCGGTAGGTTCAGGCTCAGGTTCAGGTTCAGCACAGCCGCGGAGGTTGCCCAGTTTGGCTGCATCGAGTGCTAAGACTCCCTATGCAGGTACACAGTCACATACACCCCCAGCGAAGACCGCATTCTCCCCGCGCCTGCCTTTCTGCACGTTCGCATACGCAACACCTCTGCCCTGCCGCTGCGAGCCGCCTATCTGCACGGCCCTTACACCATCCATGTGGCCGCATATCCCTCCACCTTCAATCCGAACCAGAAGGTCGAGTCGCCAAAAACGTACGGGGTGCCCGAGTTCGAGCCCAACTTGAAGGCTGGTGGCTACTGGAACGCCAGGCTTACCGTCCCGGAGCACATCAGACAGGGCGACGAGTGGAGGAACTTCGATGGCACCCCAAAGAGCGCAACATGGATCATCGAGGTCGATTCCCAGATCATCTTCTCAAACTCAGCCTCCGTGAACTATGAGCTGCTGGTCGCCCGTGACGAAAGGTCTCTTGACTTGGGCTTCACCGCTGTCACGGGGAACAGCTCTGGGACGCCTGGGAAAGTCCGCGATCACCAGCAGGGACAGAAGTCGCACACCTCGCACCATCCCGCGCAACAGAAGGGTGTCTTCTCCAAGGCGATCAAGCTGGTTGTCGATGACACAACGAGCTTGTGGAATAAGCCTGAACTGCCCGAGTACCCCGATGAAGAAAGCCACTCTGACAGGCGCAAGTCAAAGGAGCCGGAGACCGTACACAAAGAGGATACCCGCAAGCAAAAGAACATCCACCTCGTTATGGTGACACACGGGCTTCACAGCAACCTTGGTGCCGATATGCTGTACTTGAAGGAGAGTATTGATGCAACTGCGAAGCAAGCCCGCGAAGACCGACGGAGAAGGCGCCAGGAGCAAAAAGGACAAAAGCCCGAGACTGGAAGCAAAGAAGCTGCTTCCACGGCTCCGCTCTCCGGCGGCCAAGAAGACATTCCAGATGAAGAAGAGGAGGATGATGAAGAGGACGTCATAGTCCGCGGCTTCGATGGCAATGTCGTTCGCACTGAACGTGGCATCCAGTATCTAGGAAAGCGGCTCGCTAAGCACGTGCTGCGAATCACGTATCCAGATCAGCCTTACTTGCCGATTAAGAAGTCTGTTAGTCAAAAGCTGAACCCCTTCTCGCCGACCAAAGACAAACATGACGACGGAGCGCCTATCCACGAAGGTAGTGGCATCCACTTCAGATCCTATGCACATAAACATAAACGCGCATACAAGTTCACCAGCATTAGCTTCATCGGTCATTCTCTAGGAGGTCTCATCCAAACTTATGCTATAGCATACATTTACAAGCACTCTCCCGAGTTCTTCCAGCATATCAAGCCTATCAACTTCATCGCTATGGCGTCGCCCATGCTCGGTCTTAGTAACGAGAACCCCATGTATGTCAAGTTTGCCTTAGACTTTGGCCTGGTAGGCAGAACTGGACAAGACCTTGGTCTCACATGGAGAGCTCCCACGCTTGCTAAGAGTGGCTGGACCGCCATGGTTAGTGGGTTCGGAGGGCAGACACAACACCAAGAGCAGGAGGATCCCGGTACCAAACCACTCCTCCGGATTCTACCCACAGGACCGGCACACATGGTTCTGCGTATGTTCAGAAATCGTACTGTGTACTCGAACGTCGTCAATGATGGTGTTGTGCCACTCCGAACAAGCTGTCTGTTGTTCTTAGATTGGCGAGGTCTGGGCAAAGTGGAAAAGGCTCGACGAGAGAACGGACTGATCGGAAGTGTTGCTGTATGGGGATTCAGTCAGTTGACAGGTCAGAACTCATCGCCAAATCCTTCGCGGGTTGGGCTCCAAGATGAGGTTGACGAGACGGATTCACCTTCCGGTCATGGTGATGACACTACTGTCCCTCTGCCGGGTGCAGATGTGACCAACGAAGATGATAGAGTGACCGGTCCCGAAGCGACGGCTCAACACCTACTGGAGGGGCGGAAACACAACGACAATGAGACAGTATCAGGTACTCCAGGTGTGCCGGTCTCTGATCAGTACTTTCAACCCCAGAATACCTTGATGCAATGGTGGAGCTACATCCGGCCTACAGGCAAGCACACCTCAAAAGACAAGAAGATGTTCACGCGAAGCCAAACGATTGCCAAAGACGATGATCAACAGGAAACTGAAGAAGAATCGTCCCAGGTTTCGCTGCCAAGGAAACGACCATTGGCTTCGCGTGGAGATTCGACCCTCGATCCGTCGAAGAACTCCGCAGCGCCGCCCAAGACTACAATTTTCGAATCTGCTGGAGACATCATCAACCCACCGGTTCCCCCCATGGCATGGATAATCGATCCTTCCGCGCGTGCTCGCACCATATTCCACGATCGTGTCTATCACCCGGAGGACATTCCACCTCCACCTTCCAGGAAGAGGTCCAACGGCCGCAGCTTTTCTGGTGAAAGTAGTAAATCGCAGGTTTCGACTACCACTTCTGAGGAAGGCATGCGCGTAGAGGAGAAGATCGCTCGTGCGTACCACAAAGATTTGTCATGGCGTAAGGTCCTCGTCCGCCTGGAGCCAGACGCGCACAACAATATCGTTGTCCGTCGCATGTTTGCCAATGCATATGGATGGCCAGTCGTTAAGCACCTCTGTGATACTCACTTTGCATACACATATTCTGCACAAACCCGCGATGAAGACGAGCCTGCTATTGATCGTGCTAAGGCTATGAACAAACCTGTCCGAGAAGATGGTGAGCATGTAAAGGGTCAGGAAACCTTGTCGCCACCAATTGAGCGCACAGAGAGCGAATTGCGAGAGGTTCGTGATGAGCTTGCACCGTTGGAGCAATCTTTCAAATCGCCGAAGCGCATGAACACTGCCGACTCGATCCGAAGCACTAGTTCCGCTGATTGGGAGAACTACTTCGAAGGTGCAACGAGCGATGAAGATGACGACAACGACGACCGCAATGCAGTCCAAAGGTTCTTGCAGCTTCCGCGCGGCGCGAAGACGCCCACATCGCCAAATACACCCCGTACACCGAATAGTGCAGGGACGTCTGATGCAGAAATAACTGATTTCTTGCGTGGATCCGCAGACGCGGCTCAGCCAATACCGTTTGTCGAGATCCATCGCGGTTTAGGTGCGAGCCCAAGGCAACCGAGCAAGACAGAGAAAGAACCAGATTCGCAACAGCCGCTAGAGGGACAGGCTGTATTGCCCTCCGGGCACCAAGTTGTAGCCAGCCCACCCAGTAGCCCTTCGCTACATCTCAGCGACGTGGGATTGAGGAGGTCATTGGAGGGAAGTCCTGATTCCAAGAAGGTGGCAAGTAGGAGCGGAGTGACTGAGCAAGTAGCACGGTCGTTGGGCACAGCGAAAGATAGACAGTCATAGTATGAGCGTTCGAGGTTGACTGGATTACATTTGGGTGTCTTGCATTGCGTACAGTTGCATCCTTGCAGTTTAGAATATACCCAGGATTTTTAGACATGGTTTGTATTTCAGGTACCCCTCTTTTTCTGTGTGCAATCGCACTGGTTGGTGTGCTCCCACCTATATGTTTGTCGCTCTTTCCGATTCTAGTCCCGCTATGTCACCGCACTGCTGTCCCTTCCGCATTCACTTTCACCACGCGTCAACGCGCACCAATCGCGCATCACTCCAAGTTACCCAAACGTTTCAGCTCTTTACCTACCTCTTTCGCTTCACTCAAAGCACGCAGAGTGTGGCTGTAAACGCACCACAGACGCACCCTTTCACCATTCACACAGGCCCGCTATGTCGGATCACAGCAAGAACACGTCAATCAGCCCTGCCCAATGGGTAGGTTGTCAGCGACGCAAACTCGTTCGCAGGAACCGCTCGATCTCAGGCTCAACGGCAGGCTCTGCTATAGGACTACCACGGTCCAACACCATGCCCTCGATGCATACAGTTTCGTTCTTGGCTGGCTTGGACACGGCCAGCTTGCCAACATCAGACTATTTGAAAGACCGACGCTCAGACAACAGCATTGAGCAGGATCAGCGCAGTAGGGTCAAGAGATCCAAATCACGCGAGGAGATGATGCCCTCTCGCCTTCTTAGCAACGCCGCCAGGTAGGTCCACCGTGGGCGTCAACCTGTAGATACTGACTTGCCTAGAAGCGACGTCTCACGTCCGCCACTACCAGGAACTCATTTCAGTCCCCCGCCTAGGCTCACCAGGACCAACACCAGAAAGAAGCAAGGCTTGTTCGACTCCAAGAAGCCTAGCCCGTTCGAAAGTCGTCCGTCACATGTGATTACTTCCCCGTTGCCTGTCGCTACGCCGTCCAAGGCGGCTAAGTTCTTTGGTATCAACACAGGTCCTGTAACTACTGGCAGTTCAGGGCATACTCTTGAAAACAACCTCGCAGATGATGTTCAAGATAAGATCTCGCCTAGACTCGCAGTACAGCAGCAAGACCCTATGTCTATGTTGACGAAGTCAAATAAAGGCTCAGAAAACCTGGCCTTATTTGACGATAACGCCATGGATTCAGAACAGCCACTACCTACGAATACAGGCAAAGCGGCCGCCTCGACCAAGGGACTTCGCTTGCTCATCCCAGAATCTGCAGGTTCTAGGCCAGTCGAGCAGAATGCAACTACACCTACGCGATTTTCATTTCAGGCAGGATATGATACCAGGAGTTTAGGTTTGGTTGACAGCAATTCACAAGTCCCTCAAACCCAGATTCCAGTTGCGTCCCGGCCTGTGCCTCCAGTACCAAAGCGTGATCGCATGCGTAAGAGAGCGCTCAAGACCTTCAAACGTATGTCACCTATAACAGAGGCCTCGACCGAATCCCTACGCCCTACCTATCGCAAAGACGAAATTGTTGCCGAGCTAGATGTCATCTCTGAGCATGAGAGTGGCCAGCCTCTGCACAATACCTCGATGCTTTCTAGATCGCACACAGAAATGACATCGAATCCAGTCTTCGAGCTGGACAAAGATGATCTCTCGCCTACTGACTACTTTTACGACGTGAATGCGTCTACGTCAGATGAAGATGGAGACGAAGATGAAGCCAAAGATGGGGTTCATCCAGGCCTCAAAGTCGACCTGAAGCGAATGTGTCGGCAAAATACTGACCTCCTCTACCTTCGCAGCCCTTTGCAGACCGTGGAAGATGCTTACCTGGATGCAACTGAAGATGAGATGCGGCTAGAAGCTCGTCGGATGGCACTGGCCAAACTTAAGGCAGAAAAACGGAACATGGATATGGAGATTGAGGTGCTCAGGTGTGAGCAAGAGCGGTTGCGGGCTCAGTTCAGCACTTACAAAACTTCTACTGCCAACGATCAGCAGCTTGTATACACTCTCGAAGCAAGTAGCGCAGGCGAAATCCAGATGTCACCTAAGAGCGACATCGGTTCTGATGAAGAGCCTACGGTACACAAGGCTGAGTTGGCAAGCTTCACTCGAATCATCCCAGGAGCAGTAAAGCTCGTACAGATTCTCAGGAAGACGAAGATTCCAGTTTCCCACACTGGTAGCAACATCTCGCCACGTACTGACAGTGAGAGGAAGTCTATGGAGAATATATCTTCGGTAAGCGTAAGTGTTTCACTGCTCGCAATGTTCCTTATTTGTGCTGATCAGTACATAGCCTCTTATTACCCATTCTCCTCACGAAGATCTAGAGTCTGTCTCCGAACCAAGGGAGTCGATGCTAGCGCGCGAAGAGTCCCGAATTCTTGTTCGGAACTGGGTCTCAACCTACAATAGCACCAAACAGCAGCCTGTTTCCACACGTGTTGACCCAGATGTTCTCGCCGATCAAGAGAAACCACCAGCGCCTTTTCCCAAAAGTGACGAGGCAATGTACACCCCACCGACCACAGTGAAAAAACAACCTGACCCGTTCAAGCTCCCTTCTTCTCTCCAGAAGCATCAGTGCATCAACAGTGGCCACATCTTTCGCCCAATCAATTTGAGGAAAGTTCCCGACGAAACGGTTGTCAACAGTCTTGAGGTCCGACCTTACTTGCAGACTTACACCGGTATCCAGCAGCATGTGAAGATCCCCGTATTGTGCGAGAATTGCGGGAAAGATTGTGATGAAGACGTATGGGAGTGCGAGATTGCTGTATGCCGCACGGTCGTCTGCCAGGGCTGTGCAGTGAACATGGAGATGGAGTGGCGCGAGAGAGCTCTCAATGGCTGGAAATATCGCTGAGTGTGTTGCGAAAGATGAAAATTCAGGCAAGTCGGTCATCAACAACGTATGGGAAACGGTGGTATTCGCTCAATCTACATATGTTTGACAAAGGGAATGTTCTAATGTAGACCTCTTGAGAGGAAATCTTACCTATTTCTCACGTGATTATCTTACACTAAGCTTTACAGCAATTGTGGTTTGTAGTATAGAAACATAAGAGTAGAGATGCGACGGGTAAAGAATTTGTTGTACCGATCCAAGTGCGAGGAAGACGGCAATACGGATGCAAATATGTAGGAAGCTGACAATATTGACATCTTGATACAGCCTCGAATCAGCCCAAATAGGCGGCACGTACGCTCCGATTGGTAGTCATTCGATGTTGCACTGCGCTACAAATTTCGTCTGAGCATCAAACCCAACCTCGTCTTCTCCTCACCTTCCCATTCAGGTATAGCTATGTAAGCAAGAACTATATACGGTTAGTCTCAGGCAACCTGTATACGAGTGGGCAAGCTCCGGCAAGCCAGGAGCTATGTATACATATGTAGAAAAGGCTCTTTGTCTAGCTTACCGTCTCTTGAGTCCAATAAAATTTGTTAAACTCAAACAAAGTGTAGTTTGAACAAACCCAGGAACCACACCAAATCTGCAGTCTGAACCACCACCCACCATGCGCCAGTCTCTAGTGTTCGCGGGCGCCCTCGCAGCCACAGCAAGCGCCCAGTCCGCCTCATCACTCACATACTGGGCCCCTGGTCCCGCGAACAATCCTTCCATGGCGACTAAGGACGGCGTCACAGCGACGTATCCCCCCGTCGCCTCCATCATCTCCTCCAACGCCGCAACCACCGTCTTCGCCCTTGGCTGCCCCACATCCACCAGCACCCCGTCGTCCTTCTTCAATGGCGCATACTACGAATCATGCGCTTGGGCCACCGACTCGGCGATCTACTCCATCATCTCGTCGACAAGACACGTCCTGCACCGCACTGCCGAGGAAAACAGCGCTAGCATGTGGTGGACATGCGACTACGACGCCCCTGCGACGAAGATGACGTGCGATATCGAGATCACCGGGGATGTGAACGACAACACCGGAGGACCGATTGAGGGAGCTGTGTGGGGCCCTGAGCCGGATAAGATAGGAAATGTTATGGCGTTTGCGACAGCTGAGGTGGTCAGCGAGGGTCGCTTTTTGGAGCTGGACTGCGTAACTGGGTATAGGTATAGCATGCTTAATGAGGAGCAGAGGGCGACTGCGAGGACTTGTAACAGTGATGGGACTGGGGGGAAAGGGACGATGACGTTTGGTGTCGGCTCTGAGAGTGCGGAGGCTACGGGGTCGGGGACAGGGAGTGGCAGTCCAGCAGCGACTCAAGGGAGCGGTTCGGGAGCCGCGGCCACGGCGTCGAGTACGACAGGTGGAAGCGCGGCTTCGCCGACGGAGGGTGCGGCTGGGGGGTTCGGGGTTGATGCGGTCAAGCTTGCGGCGATGGTTGGAGGCGCTGCGTTTGCTGCGTGGTGATATGGTTTCATGAGATTCGTTTGGTGCCTATTGTTTCCGACAACATCTAATGTTGTGCTTTTGAAACCGTGTTGTCCTCGGAAGTCAATTATCGAGCTGACAAGATTGCAGAAGACGACCTCCAGGCAAGAACAGGTTCGTCCTTCAAGCCAAGAGGCTGTGTATGTAAGTACCGTCTTTCTGCATAACTTAGGCTTATAACAGCTCAGAAAGACTATACAACTGCGTGTGCGATAAGTAAACCCTCTTGTCACCTCCAACCGGATGCTGGAGCAATTTGAAGGATTCAATTTGGGAAAAGCAGAATTGAACAGTGTCTAATAGACAGTGTAGCCATCTTAAAAACAGTCCTATTTGCCTAGCACTCGCTAACTAGAATTGTAGTCCTACTAGCTATCGTCAGTCTTGCAGAGTACTTGGCGTCCGGTCGGTGGTGACGAGAGGCTGTAAAGCAGAGGTCGATCCGATCTCAGGTGCTTGATGTGGGTATACTTGCCGATGGGAAGACTTGCGGGCGTGGCTGCAGGCTCGTGCTTTCAGGCAAGCAGCGCCACAATTTGTGTGAAACACAATGCCTTTCTAACTCTCCGCGATGACAAGTCGAAGTAATTGAGCTAGGGAAAATACACACAGGCGGAGTATTCTAGTATTCTTGGAGGAGAAGGCGAGCCAATGAGAAGCCTTGATTGGCAGGGATAACGCGAACACATGCAGGGTTGAACGGAGGAACCAATCCTAACAACTCACAGCGCGTGGGCCGCACGACTCGCCTCCTATGACCTGGGATATGCTCCGGTATTGCAGTTGGAGGTGCATTAGCTCGACCCTATTTTGCCATAATAGGCAGTACTAGATCTAGGACAGATGGGTATAAAGAAGACGGTGTTGCTTGGGGGTCGGCCCTGACGGCCTCCACGTCTCAACGAAGCAACATGCTGTTCTGGACTTTCGCGGTTGTTGCGGCCAGCGCAGTGACGCAGGCAGCGGCAGCAAGCGTAACAGATGTCGCTGATGCATATGACTTTGTAAGCCGGATTTGCCTAGTTGCACGGCGCATGTTTAATGAAGTTCCAGGTCGTGATTGGCGGTGGAACAGCTGGGCTTGCAGTTGCGTCGCGCATCAGCGTTGGCTTGCCGAACAATACGGTCCTCGTAATCGAAGCTGGGCCCGATGGACGACAAGAGCCGGGCATCTATATTCCCGGACGCAAGGGCTCCACACTTGGTGGCAAGTACGACTGGAATCTTACCACCATTCCGCAGGCAGGTGCCAACAACCGAACATTTGCGCAGAACCGTGGGAAGGTCCTTGGTGGGAGCAGTGCGCTGAATCTTATGACTTGGGACCGCACTTCGATTGCTGAACTTGATGCTTGGGAGAAGCTCGGCAACAAAGGATGGAATTGGAAGAGCCTGTACCCTGCAATGCTGAAGGCTGAAACATTCATGCCATCACCCGAATATGGTACGGAAGGCGTGGGCAAAACTGGACCTATCCAGACGCTGATCAGCCGAATCTTTCCCAAGCATCAGTCATCGTGGATCCCCACCTTGAACCAGCTTGGCCTCGTCACCAACAGGGAGTCGCTTGATGGCCACTCTGTTGGAGTCAGCACTCAGCCGAACAACGTCAGCCCAAATTACACTCGATCATACGCACCGGAGTACCTGAAACTCACGAAAGATAACCTCGCTCTCAAACTTGAAACACGGGTGGCGAAGATCAACTTCAAGGGCAAGACTGCGACAGGCGTAACTCTCGAGGATGGTTCTACTATTGTGGCTCGCAAGGAGGTCATCTTGTCAGCCGGTTCTTTCCAGACTCCTGGTCTGCTCGAACTCTCTGGAATTGGCAACGAAACACTGTTAAAGAGATTGGGTATCCCTGTGGTCAAAAACCTTCCTTCTGTAGGCGAGAACCTTTCGGACCATATCCGTATCCAGGGCTCCTACCAACTCAAGCCGGAATATCCTTCTTTTGATGTTTTGAAGAACACAACTCGAGCTGCGGTCGAGCTCGCGGCGTACAATGCTGGTCAGGTTTCATTGTACGATTACACCGCTAGCGGATATGCTTACTTTCCTTGGAGCATTGTTTCAAATGCCACAGCGGCTGAGTTTCGAAACCTGGTCCAGAGTGATACAACCTTGACTTCGGCAGTGGACAAGATCAAGAAGAGTTACTTTTCCACACCGCAAAGCGCAACAGTCCCACAGCTCGAAGTCATCTTCTCTGATGGCTACACCGGTCTGAAAGGATATCCGGCCGCCAACTCTTCACTGTTCGGAATCGGCACCTTCTCTTTAATCGGCGTCGTGCAACACCCTCTCAGCAAGGGCTACGTGCATATCAGCTCGCGAAACATCAGCGACAAGCCGACCATCAACCCGAACTACCTGTCGCACCCCTATGATCTACAGGCTGCGACCAACCTAGCGAAGTTTATGCGTAAGATTGCTTCCACAAAGCCTCTTCGTGACGTATGGACGGAGGAGTATGAGCCTGGTCAGGCAGTTCAGACTGATAAAGACTGGGAGAAGTATGCCTTGGCCAATACACTGAGCATCTACCACCCTATCGGCACAGCTGCGCTCCTTCCGGAGAAGGACGGTGGGGTGGTCGACTCGAATCTCAACGTGTATGGGATCCAAGGGCTGCGTGTCGTTGACGCGAGCATCATTCCTTTGCTACCGAGTGCGCATCTCCAGACCTTGGTCTATGGGATCGCAGAGAAGGCTGCAGAGATGATCATCAAGGGACACAAATAGTGGTCCCGTGAAAGCATTACAGCGGGGCTATTTTGATACGTTTGCCAGCCTTTACGAGCGTACTAACTGATTGTGTACCAAGAACTTGAGCGAAACCTCGGAGTTAGACAAGATAGCCATACCTTTGATTGGCTATACCTGCTCTTTGCCTCTTGCATTTGACACATGTTGAAGTGCCGAGTGTTTACTCGAAGCTGGCAAGATGTTGCGACATGATGAAGCGAAACGGCTTTTGTTGACACAAGATTTATGCATATTCGATGCGCAGCAATGAAGCCAAAGTCTCTTGTCTACACCGACTTTACGCATGCGGACTTACGGTGTGCGTTGCTGCTCCGTGGCTTTCAGGCCGCACCTGCCCCTGCGTTTCAGTCAGCCACTGCATATGAAAATCGAGATACGTTCGTATTCCTCACTTCAAGTCCTTATTCCCAAGTAAAAAAAACCGAAACTGAGAGACGTCAGAAAGTGATGATGCTTCGTGAAGAATTCGCGCAATCACCTTCAGCTGAACGTAAAACTGGGGTAGAAGACCGTCAGCTTTACTGTACTTACAGCCATTCAGAATTCACCGCATCCCACTCCGAGTAATTGTGCCGGCCAGACAGGCGGTAGGCTGAATCCTGCAATTGATAGTGTCCAAAATGTCAAAGACGTTGCTGTCTATCACAGTCTTTCGCGTGACTGACTCGAGTGCCTCTTGTGGACCTGACACATGAGTCTTGCGCTTCACGGCACCACTCACGAGCTGCGAGTACCTAGCCACTTTACTTCACGCACGCGAGAGCAAAGCGGAAACCTGCTTTCTGATTGGTGCGAATTCGAGGATATGAGAGTTTCGTAATATAGCCATGCATTACCTCTACTGTTTGTTTTTCAAGAACTTGACAAGCTCCTCGAAAGTATCAAACAGCTGCTCGTAGCTGGTAAGAGTGGAGTTAGGCAGCCAGGAGACATTTCGCCGACATGACAGGACGATTACTTAGCGTCACTATGTATGCCGCAACACGACCTTACAATCCTTGCGCTTGCAGAAACATCTTACAATCCTGATGGTTACAGAAACATAGGTAGCTAGGCTCCTACGTGCTGCCTCGCGAGATGGCTGCGTGTAGTACGAATCCGGAATCCGGAGCTTCCGAATGTCTAATCATCAGCGTGACAGGACAGCCATGAAGATGATGGCCAGCGGCGCAGTCAGAATGTGAGCCGCGCCTTCAGCCGCAGTGGCAGAGGCTTGGCCACTGATCTCCATCGTTTCCAGCCCCGCAGCACTGGTCACAACTAGTGACGATAGCCCCGCTGCGGATACGAATCTCTCCGGCCTTACCAGATCAACAATTGTGATGATATTAAAGCATCTCGAAGACCCCCGTTGTGAAAACTCGCCTTCTCAAGAGTGGCGCCCCAAGGCACGAATCCAGTTGATTGTAAGTTCGTCCTCCTCCGCCAAGCGTATGACGCATGATCCGCGCGTTATCTAATAAACCATGAGCTTATGGGCTTACCATGTCTAGACTGTGAATGGCTGTAGTACAAGGATTGTCAGCATATTAGTGCCCCAAGACGCCATCGCTTCCACGCAATCTTTTCAACCAAATTGTACTGGAGTCTCGTTGCGAAGCCTTAAAGATGATGCGCAAAAAGACAACGTACATCAACATCACCCCCATTCCATCCTTCATCCCGCGACAGTTGGCGATCGATATTCTGCATAGCCATGGCGAGATCATTGGACTGAATCCTCTCGTTACAGGCTTTGAACCTGTCAAAGCCCCACGCGACGCGCCATCCGACGAGTTTTATGCGACCTGGTACGAGATTTCACAGCGGATACAATACGTGCCTGGTATCGGCAAGCTGGGCAGCGGCGCCATCAAGTTCAAAGGCTGCTTCCATGACATGCCATGGGGCCTGCAAACGCATGTCTACGCGCCTGCTGGTGTGGATATGCGCAACAAGTGGTCGATCTGTGGCAACCAGCCCGGTGAGCCTGTCGAGACACACGAATTGGGCCTAGGAGCACCACCCGAGGGGCTGTACTTGCGTGAGGATATTGAGATCAAATGCAACATAACCATGGCCGGTTTCGTCAAGAAGGAGAATCAAGCTGCTTCCAAGGTTTTTGTCGAGCGTCTTATCAGGAAAGCCGAATTACTGGACTCCGGTGTGTTGCAAGGCATGATGGAGAAAGGGAGACTGAAGACCTTCAATCCCGCAGACCGAACCAGCAGGGTGCCTGGATCGTCAGGCCCATCCCCAGAGATAGCAAATATGCAGCCGTACAACATGCCTCTGTCACCGACGCGCTCGCCAAACCAACCTCTTCAGCCGTACCGCTTGAGTCAGCAAGGTTACGTTCCTCCAGATCAGCTCATGGGTCAAAATAATGTCGTCATGGAACTGCCAGGAGATTTCTATCACCCCCAGACCTCACCTCAGCCCTCACCAGGCCTGCTACATCCGGACCGTCGTTTGTCGGGCGTAAGCGAAGCGTCCAAATCGCCGAACATGCCAGACGCGCGCTGGTCGCAAACTTCAAATGAATACCAAAGCTCGGTTAGCTCTCGACCGAGCTCCTATGCTCCTTCCGAGAACCCTCGCTCCCCTGGCTTGGATTCCAAATCGTTTACGGCGGAGCTGCCTACTATGGAGGAGACACGCGAAGAGCACGCAGATCGCACGAAGCGCGAAAGCCAGCAGAGCACCCATGACGTGAAGTACTCGTACAACTCTCAGGACTTTGCACGACAGGCGCAGTACGCAGCGCCCCCGCAATACGTCGCATACAATCCACAGGGTCGCTAGTGATTGCAGGACTTGTACTTTGTTGCTCTCGATCTGACATTATTATCCTGTTCAACGGAATTTAGGTTTCTTTTTCTATACTGTTCTGATACCCGCGTTATTTGGAGATTCTAGCGCTTGTCATCTCAAGGTTTCCGATCAGGTTCGTGCGTGGCAGCGCCAGCAAGATATCCAGGCTGAAGATCTTACGAATCTCTTTTAAGTTGAGATATCCCTGTCGCTTACATATTCAATCCTACTCATTGACCTATACCCTTTACTCAAGTTCGCTTGGTCGTCAGCTTCGCAACAAGAAATGCCGAAGCTGGACCTTCATGCTGATCATGCGACGCTATTGCCGAGTGACGGGTCGTGTTTTGACACGCCGACACGGCACATATGCCGATGGCTCTTCATCCAGCGAATCAGTCATTTCTCGTAACCGAAGGGTCGGCGTTATAGCTGACTCCGGCAACCTCTTCGGTTCTCGAGGTTGATGGTTCCGCGCACCATGTTCCCCTCACGGAGTCATTCCATGATACACACGCAAGCAATCCTTTCGCAGTTAGAAAGAACGGGGACTTATAACCCCACAGAGCCGCTTTCGCAGAAAGAATCAGCGGACCTATTGGGTAGGGGCATCCCAGCCGCGTGTCATGCTCAAAGCACGTTCGCTGTTCTCGTTGCGAGGCTTGAAGCGGGGTTGACCAATCAGCCGGCTAATATGCTCGCCATCTCCGTCATCCCAAGTGTTGCCAGGGGCTTAGTGCTTCCCCAGACTCCACCCCCAGTACTTAGTGGTACTCTTGTCTTTTCATAAAGCTTTGGCAAGCCTTCTTCTACTGCCGCTAGATTGCTTGTCGCTCTTCGCATATCATTCGTAATAACAGAACACCGCAACGCCATGGCTGAAGAGAAAGACTACAAAGACCACGATGTAATGGGTCAGAATCTGGACGACCCGGAACAAATCGAAGCCATACGGCAAGAGGCCTTGCATCATGGTCATCTTTCGGCGGAGGAGCTCGAGATCGAAAAGCAGCTGAGGAGAAAGATCGACATGCGGATCATGCCGGTCCTCATCACTATCTACTTGATGAACTACATCGACAGGTGTGCAAGATATCTCCCATACATGTGATTAAAAGCTCACCATGCGCTAGAAACAACTATGCTGCTGCTCGTTTGCAGGGCCTAGAAGCGGATCTGGGCCTCACTGGTGATCAGTACCAAACAGGACTCAGCATATTGTTTGTTGGGTATGACAATGTTGACTTTCTATCCAACATACTGGCACTAACAAAGTCGAAGTTACATCCTGATGCAAGTACCCAGCAATATTATACTTAACTGGGTCGGGCGGCCTTCATGGTACCTTGGCTCCGCCACTATTGCTTGGGGGTTGGTCTCTTGTCTCACATCCCAGGTGCACAACTTCAGCGGCATTGTAGCAGCACGCTTCATCCTCGGCCTGGTAGAGGCGCCCTTTTTCCCAGGCAGCCTGTTTTACCTGAGCAAGTGGTACACCAAGGAGGAGTTAGCGAAGCGTAATGCGATTTTCTACGCTGGCTCGCTGGTCTCTGGCGCTTTCGGCTCCCTCATCGCTGCTGGCATCCTGAGTGGCTTAGACGGCCATCTTGGCCTTGCGGCTTGGAAATGGTATGTCAACGCCCATCTCAAGTTGTGGTTGTACGCAAGTGATCCGTGCTACCCATCACTGGAATCTCTTGCGTGACTAAATACTTGCTCCTTCGTACGTAGGCTAATGTTTTCAATACAGGCTCTACATCATCGAAGGCGCGATCACGATGGCTGTTGGCATCGGTGCCATCTTTATCCTACCCGACTTCCCGGAAACTTGGAAGGGTCTGACGCCTGAAATGAAACGTGTAGCCATCCGACGCCTTGCTATCGATGCTGCTGAGGCAGATACCGATGAGGCTGGTGGTATGAGTCAAATTAAGGGCATGAAGCTTGCTTTCACGGACCCCAAGACATATATTCGTTCGTAACCCTGTGGTTATTCTGGGGCACTGGCTAATATGTTCTCTAGTTGCTATTGCATACATGGGAATCACTGGCTCTGCAGGTTTGTAACTATTTCCCACACGTATGTGACCATCCAATCTGACAATGTCTCCAGGTTTTCAAAACTTCTTCCCGACCCTCACCGGCACTTTAGGTTACAGCCGCATCATCTCGCTTCTCCTTGTCGCGCCGCCCTACGTCTTCATGGTCTTCTACTCATACGGCCATTGTTACCTCTCCGACCACCTCGGCAACCGCTTCTGGTTTCTCAGCTACCCCGTCGCCATCTCGATCGTTGGGTTCCTCATCTTCATGTTCACCGACGACTTCGGGCCGCGCTACTTCTCTTTCTTCCTGATGAACTTCGTCTTCGCCCAAAACGGCACAATCTACGCCTGGATCTCGAACGCTATACCCCGACCGCCTGCCAAGCGTGCTGCGGCGCTCGCCTTTATCAATTCCATCGGCAACTCGGCGTCAATTTGGACCCCGTTTACGTACTTCCCGAGCTCGAAGCCGCACTATCGACCAGCTCTGGGTGTGTGCATTGGGCTGCAGGTTCTCAGTCTGGCGTGTTTCGTGATTATGAAGTTTTACCTGGAACGCCAGAATAAGCAGATGGCGAGGATGGAGAATGTGGATGGCGAACTGACGGAGAAGGATATGAGAAAGCTCAGGAAGACGGCTGAGGCTGAGGGGATTGATATTGCGGCTGCGAGGGTGCTGCAGAAGGGGTACAGGTACATGATCTAGTCTGATTTGCGTAGGATTTCGAGAAGTACGACTCAATGGAAGTCTCGTCCTCATGCGGTGCGATTCGGTAATACACTTCTGCGATTGGAAGAATCCTTCGCTGTGTTGTATATTTCCGTAATTTCTAACTGTATCAATGAGAGCGCTATGCGACAGACCTCCTATTCCGAATTAAAACCTTCGGCACTAGATATGCGAGAATAGATCCCCAGGTCATCTGTAATAACAGCGTGATGCGGATGATTTTGCCGTTGTGCGTGATAACCTGTCGGCGATTAGTCACCACTATGCTATATAGCACTGACAGCACCTGGCCACGGCCGACGGGACACCGAGCATACTGCAGGGATAGCGAAATCAAAAGTTCCAACCGGAGAACTTCAGGTCCGATTAGCTACTTCTAGACGGTTATCGTTGTCTCTAAGATGACTACAATTTTAATCAGCTACCTTCCCTCTTGACTCCTTCTCAATCCAATCCTCCAAGAATGCTCCATTTTCAATTGGCCGTGTTGAGTGCTGTAACTCACAGGGCTCTTCTAAGGTCAGCGTAGAGTCCTCTACTTACTTCCTCCTCATACAGAAATTGAGTGGCAGGGCTCATAGGATTATTAAAGGCGGTAAGGGGCAGCTGCGTTGCAGTGCTGAGGGTATGGACTAGCTCAGGACGCAGTTCGTTGATCTTGGCAAGCAGTAAGGGAACAAATTTGGCGCTTCCACCGGGGAGCTTGGCCAATACAGAGACAACTTGGGTCAAGTAGTCGACAGGACCTAGCTCGACCTGAGAGGTCGAGACATCTATAAATGGGAGAACGTCGGCGACTGCACATGCGATGTCAAATACTTTCTCGGTCTGAAGACGTTAGTAAAAGCATACATAAACTTGGATCTTGCTGACCATGCCCACACCGTGAACCTGCAAGCTTGCGATTGGTAATTTAATAGCAAGGATGCTCAGGTCTTTCGCAACTACTATTGGATATCTGAACGTTAAACATTCGAAAACGGACTCCGTTGATAAAAATCCGAATCGTGGAAATAATTCCCAGAGTTTGATGCGTACCCAGAATTGAGACACGCGCAAGTTTGCCACTTCTTCGGTGCTGGCATCCAGATTTAGAGGTAAAGCAGTTCGAACAGCACGCTCAAGCTCAAGAAGCCACTCTTTGCTGCAATCTTTGGTCGAACCGTTCCATACCGAAAAGAAAGATTCATCGAGTGGTTGAAAAACAGAAGCAAGGACCTGGAGGCTAGACGCCTGGATGCTGCTGAGGGTCGGACTGGATGAGGTAATTTGCAGTGTAATCGGTCGACTTCGCCGTAAACCATGAGATCTATCAGAGGTAAGTACAACTCTATGCAAGTATGAGTCACCTTACCTTTCGGAAATCAACAAGATCCAGAAGACGGAGCCGTGCGTACGCTCGTCGTACCAACTGACCGCATCTTTCTTCAACATGGTGAAAAGGGTGGTGGCTTCACGAAGATAGAACCAGCCTTGTTGGTAGTCTCCGAGTCCAGCATGCGCCCCATAGAGGAAAAATGATACGAACATTGACCGAGGAGTTGGGTCTGAATTGCGCACAGCTTGAGCTCGAAGTGCGTTCGTCAAGCACTGACGCCCATACTCTACAAGAGACCCACTTCTATGACCCGGTTGTGTCTCTTCAAGGACATTCCCAAAATTCGCAACATACGCGCAAAAGGCTAGAACAAATTGGAGTGATTGGGCCGAGGTCTTTGCCAGCTGCACTTCTGTTTCTAATGCCTGCGATGTCAGAATTGGGACGACCGATCTTATGCGGCACAGATATGCATCAATACAACCTTGTACGAAGGAAGGTTCTGCAGCATGAATGTTGATCGAAGGCGAGTCGGTCGAGTCGCTGGAGGCTGGAGAATTTGAAGTGGCCTGTTGAGCCTGGTTTGCTCTTAACTCGTTGAGAACAGTGGCTCTAGCACCTCTGTTACCGCCTTGTCCTCTGGGCGATACGTATGTACACGTTAGGTTGGCTGACGTGCAACCTGAACAGGGTTGCTGTCCGTTGCATCTAACTTTTCGGCGCCGACAAGCATCGCACGCTTTGGGGATGACTTTTCTCGCGCTCGTCATTCGACTTATCGACGTGGTTTGGGGGGCTCATGTCACGAAATTCTCCAATACGAGGCGACACGGCATGCTTTCCGCAGGTGCTGGGCAGGACAGGAAGTCGGGAGAGAACGCGGTTGGGCGGTCAAAGCGGGGGATTAATTCATCTCGCACACCACGTGATGTCTGTGCAGGTCTTGTGATCAAAAAAGATGGCTCAACATCTGCAAAGCTTATTTTGGTGAATGCCTATTGTATTGTCGCATGACAAGATGTATGCGATGCACCATCGTCTCCGGTGTTCCGTGGAGTGAGGCTGAAAACGCGCTAGCGGCTTTTCACTCTTTCCACTCCGGACTTGCTTTCTCTTCCTCAACCTTCTCAACCTCGATACCACCACCGTAAGGATTGACTTGCGTGCTTGCGAACTTCCTTGCGTTAACTCTGCCCTCGAATAATGCGTCAAGCTCGGCATATGTCCGACCTTTTGCCTCCGGTAGTCTGAAATAGACCCAAATCACTACACAGCCGCAGGTGCCCGCCCAGAAATACGCAGTCTTCGCTCCCCAGTGCCAGCCTCCACTACCCAGTTGGTAGTTGGTCAGTACATTTACCACGATGTTGGAAATATTGTACAGTGCCCGAGCCAGATTTATCGTTTTCGACTTCAACCTCGTAGATGGCATCTCGGCAACGATCGAGTAAGTGACTGGACCGATGGTGAAATCGTAGACAAATACGAATACGATGAGTACAGCACCAATGGCCCAATTTGAGGCATCATTGCCGGCAAAGGAGCATGACCCGACAATGACCAACAACACGAACAGCGTACAGGCTCCTGAGAAATGGATCGTGCGACGACCGATTCTCTGCATCAGGAACCACGAGCCCATTGTTCCAACCAGCCCAAGAGCCAGCGATATCATAGACATATTGAAAGACTGTACAGTGGGGAGTCCAGCTTGCTGCATGAAGTATGCACTACTGAGGGTCAGTTATTAGTATTCAATGTTGAGAGACAACATACAAGTAACCCATGATGTTTGTACCACATATCGTCTGCGCGATCCAAGCAAAGCACACGATCTCCGTACGTCGAAGATCGCTACCTTTGAAGAGGTCTCTCCACCTCGTACCCTCCTTCATATTCTTCTCCATCTCATTTGTATGTTCGATCATAGCAATGGTTTCGTCGGGATTGAAGTTCACGGCGCGTCCCGGCGAAGTGAGACGAAGTAGCGCGGCTCGGGCACCTGCTTTGTCGCCTCTACGAACATGCCACCAGGGTGACTCTGGAGCGAGGGCGACTCCAATCGCAATTGGGATTGGCCAAACCCATTGTATAGCAAACGGAATCCGGTACGCCCACTGGTCCTCGCGCAGGACGCAGGCTCGGTTGACGCCGGCTGCAATGAATTGACCCATGACCCAGCACCTGCTTGATGTCAGTATCAAGATCGAAAGGCCTCAAAACTATTCCTACATATTAACGAAAGTCGTTAGAATTGGTCGCAGTTGCACAGGTGCAACCTCGGAGGCATATTGAGTTGTCAAGGTTTGAAACCTGTATTTTGTCAATGGCCGAATGTCACTTTATGATGGGCGGTACACACATGCCCCAGGGAATGCCACAGAAGACTTCGCCAATGACAAGTGTTTGGACGTTGGGTGCGAAGAATAGAATGAAGATGAAGCCGGTCATTGCTATCAATGCACCGATCATGGTCTTGCGATAACCAAAGCGTTCACTGACGAAGCCGTTGATGAGAAGACCTATGACTTCACCAGCACGCGCCCCATTAGACCTGTAATTGACAGTCAGCCGGATACGCGCATTATTCGAGGCGACTACTTACAAAGCACTTTGCCAGCTGGGCTGAACCGCCCACTTTCTGGTCTTTTCGTTCAATACACCATACTTTCGATTGAACATTGGACTTCCGTACAGTGATCCGAGAAGGGCAAGGTCGTAACCCTCCATTATCAGTGCACTTGATAGGACAACTGACCAGCCTACGGCTTTCGGATACAATTTGAGGGCTTGGATTAGTCCCATAGATTTCTCGTCATTCGCAGCATGCTGAGCTTCTTCGTTAGGGGCCGCAAGGTGAGCCGCAACTGGCCGATGGATGTCTTTGCCTGCCATGACGCCCATAGACAAGCAGAGCGAAAAGAGAGAGTGCGATGAAGTTGTCGCCGTACCCTCAAGGCATCGTGTGATATTTATGTCTATCACGCACATAGCGAGAATCATTACCGAAATAGTCCGGTTTTGAACGGTAAGCCTGGGGTGGTCAAGCGAGCTCTCCACGAAGTTCTTCTAATCTACCCCATGATTCAAACCTTGGCATCAAAACCACTCAAGCTAGGCTCAAAGATGCTGTAAACTTTTGTTCCTGAACGTCTCGTACGATCTTTCAGTCAAATAATGCATGTAAAGTGGAGTCACAACTTTCGGTTGGCCCGGAGGTGTGTTCGGAAACAGATGGAGCCAAGTCGGTAGCAACATGAGCACCGGAGCCAAGGCGGAGATCATACAGAGCGGGGAAGCCATGCGACTCGCATCCTACTTAATGCATCCACTAAGCCTAGTTGTGTTTAGTTTTGATATCAATCACATACTAAAACTACACTACAGGTGTTATGTGGTGACCCAACATTTACATATCAGAAGCGCGGCCTTAGCTCTCCACGGTGTTCGTCACAACCGTCTTCCTCGACTACGACTTCACTCTCCTTAATCTTCAAGTATCCCGAAGTGTTTTATAGTCGGAATTAAGTGCAATTGCAAAGAAGCTTTGTCCAAGACTGCATCATCTTTACTCCACTGCGAAACTCATCGCATGATAGAAGAGGCAGATCATGTCCCCTCACGCTGACCCTCTCTACCACAAGCGGGTCTGGTGGAAAGAAGCCACATTCTACCAAATATACCCCGCTAGCTTCAAAGACAGCAACGGCGATGGCTGGGGTGATATACCAGGTGTACTTCAAAAGATCGAGTATATTGCGTCGCTGGGAGTAGACGTGGTATGGCTGTCGCCGATGTTCGAGTCGCCTCAGGTCGACATGGGCTATGATGTCTCGGACTACGAATCGGTGTACAGGCCGTACGGAACAGTCGAAGATGTGGAGAATTTGATTGCAGCCTGTCATAAGAATGACATGAAGCTCATTCTTGACTTGGTAGTTAACCACACAAGCGACCAACATGCATGGTTTAAGGAGAGCAGGAGTTCAAAAGACAACGCGAAGAGAGGCTGGTACTTTTGGCAGCCTGCGCGCTACGACGATCAGGGGAACCGAATGCCACCTACCAACTACCGTTCATATTTTGCAGGTGGTACCTGGACATGGGACGAGCATACTCAGGAGTATTACCTACATCTCTACGACAAGACCCAGCCGGATCTCAATTGGGAGAATGAAGAATGTCGCCAAGCCATATACAATTCAGCGCTGCGCTTCTGGCTGGACAAAGGCATCGATGGCTTCCGCATTGACACTGTCAATAAGTACTCAAAAGTGCTCCCATTCACCGACGTACCCGTCACAGATCCTACCTCTTTCACGCAATCCGCCCCCGAGAAGTGGTGCAACGGCCCGCGCATCCACGAGTTTATCAAAGAGATGAACAACCAAGTCCTTTCACACTACCGCACATACGACAACCTCCCACTCGTCACTGTAGGCGAGCTCAGCCTATGTCCCGACGCGACCTCCGTGCTCCCGTACGTGTCCGCGCGCGAGCACGAACTTGACATGGTGTTCCAGTTCGACATCACGCACCTCGGCCAAGGCCCACCAGGGGGGAGTTCCAAATATGAGTTCGCGCCCTGGACGTTGCCGCAGATGAAGCGCATCGTGGCCAAGTGGCAGACAATGATCGACGGCACAGACGGCTGGACGACTGTTTTCAATGAGAACCACGACAACGGGCGCTCTGTCTCGCGCTTCGCCGTCGACACACCTCAGTGGCGCGTGCACGGCGCAAAGATGCTGGCGATCTGGCTCGCGGCCCAGAGCGGGACGCTGTTTCTGTACCAGGGCCAGGAGATAGGCATGGTCAACGCGCCGGCGGAGTGGGATATCGAAACCGAGTATCACGATGTTGAGAGTAGAAACTACTGGGCCGAGGCCGTGAGGTTGGATGACGGCGGAATAGAGCCCGGACGCAAAGATAGAATTGCAAAGGGGCTGCGGCTTATGGCACGCGATCATGCGCGACTCCCGTTTCAGTGGGATGGGAGTGCTTTCGCGGGATTTTCAACGGCAAAGCCGTGGATGCGTGTGCATGATTTGTTCCCAGAGCTCAATGCGGGAGCGCAAGAGCATGACGCAAACAGCGTTCTGAGTTTTTATAAGAAGATATTGGGGCTGAGGAAGACGCATAAAGATGTGTTTGTGTATGGGCGGTTTGAGGTGCTGGATTTGGAGAACGAAAACACGTTCGTGTATCGCAAGCGGTATGAGGAGAGGACTGCGGTGGTGGTGTTGAATTTTACCACCGAAGTCCAGGGTGTTCCAAAGGGGGTGCTTGTGGGGATGGAGGTGCTTGTGAGTTCGTATGGTAAAATCGAGACAGAGGCTTTGCAGCCGCTGGAGGGGAGGGTGTATGTTGACTACTAGCCTGATCAGGTGCGCTGTTTGACCTCACGCTGCCGGATGGTGATGGGAGATCGTTGATTTGCAGAAGCGTCTGCAGCGAAATGGAGTTGATTGGAATCCTACCGTTTCAAGCATGCCAGGCGTGTGATGTGAAGCCAGCAACAACACCTCTCACTCTCACATTTGATGACAAAATACAAAGAGCCACATACGCCATGTCGGGAGCAAATCAACCCGGGACTTCAGCCTCGTGGTGCTCGCTCTTCGGCCTCGCGCGTCGGCGGGCTTACCTGCCGACATCACTAGACGTTCTCAGCCTTGTTTGCTATCAATTCGTCCGCTAGCTCCGCTAGTGGCTTGCTCGGAGGACCTTCGTCATGTTCACGCTCGGTACTTGCGAACTACCGATCACCCCAATGCTCGGTCTGGGCTCGACACAACGCGAATCGTGGGAAATTTGTAGCGAAGCAAACCGAAATGATTATATAGTGTTGTCCAACCTTCATCATGGCCATTATTGATTCACAGCATCAGCGTTCCACAGCATACTCACTCGGTATTGGCACTTGAGTTTTGACGCAAACCAATCAGAAGCATACAAACGCCTGATAGAGCACAAATCTTACATCCAAGGTACGCTGAGCACCTATCGAATGTACTTGTATAGAGTACATGCTGACTTCTTCCAGATGTCCCCAAGTCCACCATACCCACCCAAGAACTGGTCTCTGGGTGGCGCACCCACAAGGACCACAGATATACCCATCACGGCCGTCTTCCTCGTGCTCTACGTCTGCCTTGCAGCAACACACATGACCATCTTACAACTCAACCTGCGACGAGGCCACAAATTTCTATTCAACGGCGCGCTATTCGGTACGTTTCCCAACCAAACCACCCAGCCAAACCTAACATTTCATCCCAGGCTTCTGCACATCCCGCGTCATAACCATGTCCCTGCGCCTCGCCTCCATCTGCAATCCAACCAACCTCCGCCTCGCGCTAGCAGCGCAGATCTTCGTCGCCGCCGGCGTCCTCGTCGTCTTCGTCATCAACCTCCTCTGGACACAGCGTGTGGTGCGCTCGCTGCACCCTTCCTTCGGCTGGTCGCGCGGCGCCTCGTTCGCCCTCAAGCCGCTGTGGGTTCTTATCTTCCTCACGCTGGCGGCGCTCATCACCACAATCGTGCAGTCATTCTACACGCTGCGGCCGCGCACGCTGTTCATCGACCGCGCGGTGCAGTTGTACGGCGTCACGTTCCTGGCGTTCGTGGCGTTCCTGCCGCTTCCTGTTTTGGCAGTTGCGTTCGCGGTACCAAGGAAGCACAGTCATGAGAAGTTCGGCACGGGCTCGCTGGCAGGGAAAATTGCGATTCTGGTTACAGGCGTGTTGCTTGTGAGCTTCGGTGCGAGCTATCGCGCTGGTACTATGTGGTTGACGCCTGTCTCGAGGCACGAGGCTTTACCTGCGTACTTCGCCAAGGCGGCGTTTTATGTTGTGGATTTCGGTGTCGAGATTTTGACGGTGAGCTTGTACGCTCTTGCGCGTGTGGACCTGAGGTTCCATGTGCCGGATGGTGCGAAGGGCCCGGGGAGCTATGAGAAAAGGGAGATGATCGAGGAGGATGGGGAGAAGGGAGAGATGGATGTGTGAGTGTGGTGGCGGTGAAAAGTTGTTTCTGCCATTGTGGTATGTATCTTAAGCGTTGTTTGAACAGTTCCTTCCTAGAATATACCCCAAGCATATATGGGCTCTAACTATAGATGTCGTAATATTAATATTGTGTCAGTCGATTGCGTATTTGAGCAACGTGTGTCGAGAGACATGTGGATACGCCCTGGTAGTGGAAGTTGTTGTTGTAGTCAATGCGTCCTGAAGTTCGGTGAGTGTTCGTGCGCCCGAGGCTGTGAGTAACGTTATAGCATTTATGGGGTATTCTTCTAAACAACCAGGGATGCCACTCGCTTTCTATGCAATCAGACACGTCTAATCCACGCAGAAATATACTGTGCACACAACAGCCTGACCAAACATCATCCTTTTCCCTGTCTCCTATCAACACCAGCTGACTCTCACGAGCTGTGCATGAGAGGGATGTAGTTGTACAGCTCATCGAACTCCTTCCCAATCCACCCCACAGTCTCGCCAGCGCGGCCGATCACACCGAGACCGCCTGCAAGCCACAGCGCCGTAATGACAGCAGCAACCCCATTGAGCCCATACCACCTCCTCTTCTTCGCCAGCAGCACGTTCTCCGAGTATGGCGACACCTGGTTCGGCTTCAAACCCATCCAATGCGCCGCGCCCCATGTGAAGTGCCACACAGCGGTGCTGACAAGGGCAGAGAAGCCGGCGAAGGAGATGAATGGGTGCTTTGCGAAGCCGTGGCTGATGTATGATAGCGAAATCAGGCTGTTGTCGCCGTGCATGTACATGGGCAGGATGCGCGTGGCCCATACGTGGAACGACGCCAGTGGGAGCAGTGTGTAACCCAGGAGACTGGTCCCGCTGAGCGCAGGCCATGGAATGGAGCGCTTATCGGTGCGTGTCTCTGCTCCATAGCGCTGCAGTGCTTGTCGTCGCCGGTACAGTCGCAGGGCGATGCCGCTGGTGACGTGGGCGAGCAGAGGCAGCGCGACCACCAGCGGCTCGGCAAGCGTGGACTGGTAGTACGGCCGTGTGAGGAGGAGGTATCGGTTTGCTTCGGGCACCGAGCGGGTGACTAGCGGGATGAGAGAGGTGTTTGCGATATGGAAGGCAGTGAAGATGCCGAAGGTGTAAGAGGAGTACTTCTGGATGCGCGTTACTGTCGCGTGTCAGTCTTCTCTCTGTTGTATTGTTCAAATCAGAGGAACCTACACCACCACACTGGCCCGTGACTACCGCCCAGCCCCAACGTTGTCGCTGTTGTTGTTCTGCGGGGCAGCCCATAATGGTCTTGGGTGTCCTTCAGATCGTCTGTGGCCGGAAAGTAGCCTTCCTGGAACTCGGAGGGTGTCTCTTCAACGGGGCTGGGCTCGACCTGGGTCAAGCCCATGACGCCCGCGTCCTCGTCGTCGAGGATCGGCAACGTCGGCAGAGGCTTGTCTGTCATTGTCGTGTTTGGAGACAGAGTCGCTGATTATGGCGGCGTTGATAGGCTGCTGCGGCGGTGGATGCGGTGTGGGTCCGGCGCCCGTGCAGGCCGAGGCCCCAGTTGGGGTACCGGTATGCAAGGCTGACGAGCAGAGCAGAGCCTCATATCATTACTCTCCTACTAGCACTCTAGGTCCAGCCCCCCTCCCCCCAACAACAAACCAGCACGCGCCATTTAATACGCCGCATTCTATACATCTATACATTGTACAATCTACACCACTCACCATCATGCCGCCCCGCAACAACCCCGTCCCCAATGCCGTGCGCCTCTTCAACTGCGCCATCTGCGACAAAGGCTACCCGCGCCAGCTCGACTACGAAAACCACCTGCGCTCTTACGATCACAACCATCGCCAGCGCCTGGCCGATATGAAGAAGCTGACCGCCAGCAACGACGCAGAGGGCCAGAAGCCCAAGCAGGGTGTCGAGTTGCGTGCTCTCGACGCAAAGGCCTCTGGATCGTCGCTGGCTGGCAAGGGATTCAAAAAGATTGGCGGCGCCGCTGGGCCGGGGAAAGGGTTTACCAAAATTGGGGGTGGGTTTAAGAAGGTGGGGACTGTAGTGGGCAAGGAGGGCGAAAAGAGCAAGGATGCTGATGTTGTGGTTGCTGAGGCGGTGGTTGCGCCGGCGGAGGCTGTGGTGCAAGAGATGCCGTCGACTGAGGAGAAGGAGGGCGATGTGGTCATGGGGGATGCTGAGGAGGAGGAAGCGATTACATGGGAAGAGTACGACTTTACGAAGCCTACCGGATGCGATCATGCGACTTGTGGTGGATGCAAGACTGACGGCATTTGGAATGGCGGCTGGGTTGCTGTGTGAGACAGTTGATTCCTGATACCGTGCCTGAATCTCTGTCAGCATATCTCAGCCTCTACTACCTGCGATACTCGCCCGCCAGGTTCCACCTAGAAACCAACCCCGTGGGGCCTGAATCCGATCAATCGAGTCGACAGCACCGTCTACCATACATAGTGGAGTTTTCGCCGGTCGACCAGAGACTCTCGCGTACCTTTACAACCAAAGGTCATACCTGGTAGCCTTGATAGGCGCTACGTTGATTCGAAACGAAATGCGGATAATCGAAAACACACTTGGGTTGTACCTAGAATCAAGTGCACGAGGGTTGGCATAGCAAGAGGGATGGGCATAGCACTGGTCACAGTGATGGAGACAAACAAGAAAGAGTTGCCTTCAACTCAAGTAGGTCGAGTTCTTAGAACTCTGCTGCGCTCTTGTACAATTGCCTCCATGCTGCTGAGGCCGATCTTTGCAGCGTAGCGACCTGCGCGACGGACAACAAGCCTGTGGCCATACACACAAGGATCGGCGCCTACGTAACATAATCCAGCACATCAAGAATCGAACCTTGGTATGCCAATCCCTTGAAGACCTGCTGAGATCTTCGCAAGCGCTCCGTCCTTCCCTTTCCCATCATTCATATCTTCCTCGACACCGCCCCCATCTTCTAGGCCCTCCTCATCCCTAGCGTCCACGATGAGAATGCCAGCACAGTTACGATCCCTCGCACTCCACCACCGCTCCGATGCGGCAACAGCACCTCCAACCGCCCAGGTCAACCCGAAGATAATGGCAGCGCTGTAGCCGCCCATAGTGGCATTGATGAGTGGTGTCTTGAGACGGTGAAAGATTGAGTGAAGTGGTTCGGTTAGAGTAACATGCAAAAAAAAAAAAAACAGCCTGACCTATTTTAAATCAGCTGTCGAAAGCCGTACGCACCAAGCCGGATCTGTCTGTACGCCAGGCCAAATTTGAGGGTGGTTTTCTAAACTCGATCCCACTGCTTCCGTGATCGGTGGTAAAATCGCTTGTGTCATTTGAGCTACTAAGCCATTATTCCAAATGACTTAGATAGAAATACAGTGTTTCAAAATCTGTTCTATAGGACAATAAAGTAGTAGTGGCATTAATTTGTGTTTGTGTAAGTATCTTTCACTGATTGTCTTAAAACATGCGACTAGGACCAGTATCTCTTTTAGATTGCCCACCATTTTGGCTAGCGTCCTCTACCACCTTGCTCGTTGACTAGAAAACTGTAAGAGCTTTGCGTCACAATCACGAGACGTCCTCGCAAGTGGTCCCTCCATGTTTGTACCCAAGAATTGACAAGCACCTGTTCTTCCCGCCTTCTCTACCTACAGCTTAGATGAACAGGTTTGCCTTAACAGCGGTAATTGTAGTGACACAATCAGTAGAGTTGAAGTGGCAAACCAGAACGACAACAGCATTCAAATGATGGATGATGATTGGTGATATGCAAAGCATTAAATTGTCATTTTCTTCTATAGACAGTGCTAAAGCCACAATTGCTTCACTCAGAAGCTTGATGTCGAAGCTGTTCTTGCTCCGTCCATCCCTTCCCGGTCATCTAATTTTCCTCAATCTCGCCCCACAGACATCGCCTCCAACTCCTAAGCCTTGTTCAGACTTAGTATTCGCGGCAGCAACGCCAGAGTATTTACGATTCCTTGCACCTCGCCACCGCTTCCAGGCAGCAGTAGCACCAAGGCACACCGTCGGTACCGCCCAGACCGATCCAAAGACAATGGTAGCGCCATAGCCGCCCATGGCCGCACTGGTGAGAACGGCGAAGGTGGAATCTGCTGCGACATTGCCAATACTGGCCTGGATATCTGCTGCCACGCTATCTGCCGCAGTGTCAGCACTCGTGCGTTTGGTGAGCGGGGAAAGCAGGTCCGCTTACCAGGAGCAATACCTCCAGCTCTGAAGCCAGCGGTACCGAGAATTGAAGGCATACAAGCGAGGAATGCGAGTGGCACAAAAACGGCCGCGGGTTCCCACGGGTGCTTTTTGATCCAAGCCATGGCTGCTTCGGTCAGGCGCTTGCTATCAAAGCCAGATTTGATTGTTAAGATGAGAGCTCGGTCGATTCTGCATTTGTCGGCTGCCTTGAGAATATGGGGAGCAGAGTCCCTGTAAAGATTGGCCATACCTCTATCATCTGGTCTGGTGCCGACGTTACGAAGGACCTTAGAGCCGACTCTCTTTGGAGTTATGGCGGTTGTGTCGCACTTGGGGGTTTCCTTGAAAAGGTGCGCATCTGAGGCCTTCTTGGTGTCATTGTTGTCAGTTATTTCCCTAATTTTACTGCCATAGCTGCTACTAGCATTGTTCGTGTCTTTGTTGTTGATCTGATCATCATGGCTCTGCTCGCTGCTGTTTGCCTGCTCGCCGGCTGTGCGGCGTCGCGCAAGCGCGTTGTAGTACTTCTCGATTGTAACGCTGGTCAGCCTGGCACCCAGGTGGGTCGCAGGGCGCTTGGAGGGTAAACTGCCCATGGTTATGCGACATGCACAGGTAATCAAAATAAAAAGAACATTGTGGGCTGAGGCCAAAGTGATGCAAAAGTAATGGAGGACTGAAGTCGAAGGGTCTCTGTAGGAGCTGCGCTAACCCGAAACTGCAGTATGAGAGAGTTGGGAGGGGCACGCTGCATAGCACGTCTGCAGTTCGCCAGCCTTGTAGTTATATCGTCGCGCTGTATTTTACTGGGTGTGAACGCGTCCTCGATCCGTTTCTATCTATTTGTGGGCTTAAGTCTCCATCCAGCCGCCGGATCTAATTTAGGGGGAGCTCGCCTTCGGCCACGATTAGCTCGAGGAGAAACTCAAGGCAAGAGGTGTTAGGTAAGCCTTCATCGCTGTCAATCGCAAACCATAGGATATCATAACAACATTCATTGTGACAGAGTCAACGCAGAATGCTCACTTGCTTTAGTGTGGCTGTAGCGATAGCTAAGGAAAGCGAAAAGGTGAAGTGGAAAGACAAGTCATATGTCACGCAAAAAGATCTGGTAAGAATGTTGGGCAAACAGGTTGAGCAAAGAGAAGGCCAGGAGCAGGAAAATGATACTCAACGATAGGATACGACAACGAAGCTAGTGGTCTAACCGCGAAACACTTCTCAGGATTGAAAGGTTGTTTATGTAGCAAGCGTCCGGAGCCAATCATGCGAGTGGATGAGCCTTCGTATAGCATGGTTCTTGTATGGGTTCGCAGGATTATTGATGCTGGACGCCGTACAGCATGAACACCGAGCTCTCGTGAGAGAATGAGTTGAGAAGAAGCAAGATGGAAAGGCAGCCAATCAAGATCGTAATCACCTCAGAGACTTTCAAATTTTCCTAGAACTCGTTAATTAGATCTGAAGTCCTCCGTTTACAATGTCAACTTTCACATGCAGCATGAGTCGGCCCTGACAAGGTACTGTATATATCGATCCCCGAAGCTAGGCCGCATCAGGGTTGGTGTTATTAAAGCCCGGAGCCGACGTCACTCCAACTCGAACCCACACACGTCGACAAACACGCAATCGCAGTGAACTATGCTCAAATGTGCAGATTTTCTCATATTGCAAGTTATCGTGTATCTTTTATCTGTTGACCATGTAGATGCGTGAGACTCGTGCTGTTTTGGCGTCATTACTGAGAGCTCAGGATACACGCGCGCCTCCTGCACAGTCAAAGTACCGAAAGGATGAATACCCTTCGATCTACCAAGGCGAAACCAGGACAGACTCTCTTGCATCAGGTGTTGAACCCTTCAACGTCGCCCGAGGTGGTTGGTCGGAGTCGTTCCTGGGCTCAGCCTGGTAGCACTTGGCAACCCTTAGCACAGCCCCGTCAGAGAAGTCCGACAGTCAGAACCTATGATTGCGTGCGACCCGCATGCACTGGTCTGTTATCCGGACTTCATGTTCTGTTAGCTCCCGTCCGTTCAGGAACGACTCACAGCCAGGGTCTGTCAAGCGGCTTCCGTCTTGGCTTGTCTAATGGTGGTCACACCTCGGCCTCCGTAGTGTATCGCGTCGGTGCACGGCAGTATATGATGCATTGCGCGCTCGCAGTATTTGGAAATCTCAAGCAAGACTTCATCACTCCTTCGAGCCGGATCTCAACAGGACAGCCATTCATTTATCTTACTTTCTTGCTCACCCACGGTCCCTACCTTGCGATACCCACAAACCAGTACAAACTGTCATAGTCTACATTCAAACAAACAATCAAACAACATGTCTGCCTTCAACAACTTCGATCGCCTCGCCATGAGCGAAGCCCAGTTCCTCGCCATGGCCGAAGCCGACCTCCAGCAGTCGTCGCCACGCCCTGAACTGCGCCGCGGCCCATCTTTCGCTGAGAAGTACCTCTGGAAGTCGCCCTCACTTGGTACATCCTCGATTCGCCGCAACAACGCCTCTCCCGGCGCATCGCCCGCGCTCTCGACCTCGTCTTTCGGCTCACCCAAGATGTCCGGCGACAACTATTTCGGCCCCTCGTCTGTTGCCAGCCCCAGCATGGGCAGTGGCTGGGGCCTTGGCCTGGTGTTCAGAAAGCGCAGCAACACCAACGCCAGCGCGACGAGCAGTCCGAGCATTGGCGGCCGCACACCAACCCTGGGCTCTGAGAGCCCGAAGATCGGGTCTTCGAATGCGGACAATCACAAGCGCAGTGGAAGCGGGAGCAGTGAGGGCGATAGGGACGAGTTTGGGCTGGTGAAGGAGAAGCATGTTTCTCAGCTTTTCTGAAGAGGGGAGGTTGAGTGTGGATAGAATTGTTTGATGCTTGATGATTGGGGGAGTTAGGACTGGATCTTGAGACTGGTTTGTTTCGATTCGATATACCTCTTGCGCTAGGCGTTTTTCTTTGACAATGTCACTTTTTCCATTATTTCCGATGCATGATAGAGTTGGCCGGTAACTCATTTCGACTAGTGATATATCTTGACTAGTGCTAGATCTTGACCTTAACTTTTATGGTCGGAAGACGAATACCATGCTGGCCTTTTGTGTCTTTAGCTAGGACGGCAATACTAATGTTCTATATGCTATGCAAGAGATGTACTAATTTAGAAATTTGCATAGAGTTGCGCAGCATTTAGGGACGCTAGATCTGCATATGCAAGCTGCTGACACTACCTAACAAGTCTCCCTGAAGGGTGTAGCCGTTTCGGTAAGCTTGCCCATACAAAATCAGCAAATTGCTGTGGCGTGATGACAAGCTCTTCCCTCCGCGAGCGCCAGTAATTTGTCGAAACAAGCACCTGTCCGCAGTCTTTGAGTAGCCAAGCCCATTTCCTAAGGAAGCTATCACTGACTTCCCAATTCTGCGAATCCTCGGGTGGGCCCCAAACCATCAACATCGACTCTCTTTGGTCATTGAAGTCGCAGATATCGTGACAAAGCTCATCTTCATCACAAAGATCTGGGTGCTCGAATGCTTGGAGCAGATTGTCTCGAAGTCGAGGCCAGGGAAAACAGTCTACCCATGGATGATGCTTTATTGAAAGCTGAAGTTGGGTAGGATGTAGAGTAGCTGGCCAGTCTGAGGAGTGATCGCAAAATGCTGGTCCTAGCGATGGACCATGCTTGTTCATAGGTGATATGCCTTCCCAGTCGTAGAACTCTGTGGCGATACCCAAAAAACCGGCATTGGTCGCTAACGAGATAGCTACGTTGTACCTAACAAGTAGAGGCAGATGTTCCAGAACGGGCTTCCCTTGGGCATAACTGTTGTATGCATGATCTGCGAATCGATGCATCAAGGCTCGGACTTCGGGCACGCTTGTCATGCACCCCTGCGGCTGTGGCCCTTTGGAAGATTTACTCTCTATGCCTTCTACTGCTTGTGGTTTTGGGGGATTGGTCTTATCACGGTTCTGAATTATTGCGTCACGTGTTGCACTACCTTCAGGTCCCGAACCTTCTGTGGAGGTGGACGTCGCTCTGGAAACCGACGTTTTTGCTCTCTCCCCTATGATCGTATTCATCAGCATGAATGTACTACTCCTCTCCAAGGGAGGTTTTACTTACTGCGCGCTCTCTGGTTCAGTCGGTTTTGCAGTTTTCGCCTTGCGGCAGGGTTAGAAATACCTGTCCAGTCCTCTTTACTATCGCGCAACGCAAGGCGCTGAGAAGACCAACCCAGCTCGATCGGTTGTGCAGGGGTCTCAGTCGGAAATGGTGCCGGGA
The DNA here is from genome assembly GCA_002116315.1 of Epicoccum nigrum. Lineage (NCBI taxonomy): Eukaryota > Fungi > Ascomycota > Dothideomycetes > Pleosporales > Didymellaceae > Epicoccum > Epicoccum nigrum. The sequence goes on from KZ107838.1 coordinate 794,140, forward strand.
AATCTCTTGACATCGTGCTCATGACAGCTCGCGTCAATGAATGTGTGTCAGCCTGGATGCGGATTTTGTAGATTTATGCACTTGGCTGACATGCCCTTGAGCGGCATACTAGGCACTGTGCCATGAGACCGAGCTATGCCATGGAGCAAATCAAGTGTTGAACAGTAAAATCCGATGCTATCGCCGAAGTTTTTAAGGACTTATGGATGTGAAGTTAGGCTGTCAGCAACTTGCATTAACCCCCCCCCCTAAGCGAAGGGCGCTATACCTAAGTCAGATGAGTTACAGCGAAAACACTGCCAAAGTAATTAGAGCTTGAATGCATTTTGAAGTATTCAATTAAAAGAAGCTAATAATAAAAAGTATGTAACAGATAGTGTAGCCATCTTAATCACGGTGTAGATTGCCTAGTACTCACCGATTAGACCTGAAGTGCTCCTAGCTCCACCATCCTTGCAAAGTGCTCGCGCGCATGTAAAGATCAGTTGAGTGGCTAAGTGGTAGTAGATAAGGTTGGACTGGTTTTATGTAGGATGAGAAAGCATTTTTATTCTCACTCTCCCTACGAAGTGAAAGCAGTTGAGTTTGTGCGGAGAGGTTCGGTGAAAACATAGGCGCCTACTAAATTCAAGTACGAGATTATAATACCCTAGATATGAGGAACATTGGCATACTGTGTACTCGCATTCATCTGCTTTGCTTGTACTAGCAGCGTGATACTCGTTCACAACTTAGCCACTGGCTTCGGCGGAGTGCTCTGCTTCCGCGGTTCTGCCACTTCGAACGACGTTTCAGGGTCCCATCCCGCAATCAAGTCTTCTACTACATTGCTTTCGTCCTGTCCCCAGACGAGACCGCCCTGTAGGTCCCAGCGGCCATCTTGCTGCTGTCGAAATATGCGATATGTGGGAACACCGCAAATTCCCGCTGCTTTAGCAGCTGCAGTATTCTTTCGTAACTTATCCTTGATTGCAGGAGCATTAGCTCTAGCAATCACACCGGCACCATTGTACCCAGCTTTGTCAAGCACAGTAGCCAGTACGGTTTCGTCAGATACGTTCGAATTCTTTTCCCAGCATGCTGAGTCTAGATTTTGTTAGCAACACACAGTGCCAGTCTCAAATGAGTAACATACATAGCAAAGGCACTGTTGCTGGCTCCACAATAGCCACTCGAAGCACTGTTGGTGTTCGAATTGGGAAAGTATCTGCCCAGTGAAAAGCGATCTGCTTATCGTCACCTCCCTCTGACATGTTGACAGCATTCCAATAAGCTGTCCAATCCGCATGATCCTGCCTGGACCAGACAGCTTTTGTGGGACTTATAGCGAGCATGGGCATGTTTGGTGCTCCAATTTCGCGGAACAATATACCAAGTAGGAAGGGTTTCATAACAATCTCAAGATTTTTGCCGAAGGTTCGTTGCAGTCTTGCAAGTTGGGTGTAACCAAGGAAAGCCCATGGGCTACTGAAGTCATACCAAAACTCTAATTTGACTCTTTCCGTGAGTTCTGTCTTGCTATAGGGTATACAGCGAGGCATAAGAGAAGCTAGACCTGGAACACCACTCCATTCACTATTACTCTGGAGCGAGATCAAGCTGGCCTCAACAAAGTGCATACGGTCTTGACCCCAGAAGTAACGTCCGGTTTGGACTTCGCCATTCACGTCGGTCCATTGAATGTTTGGAAGCCAAAACCCTGGTACGCCAAACGCACCCCTCTTGATTGCTTCAGCGGTTGCAGCTTCGAGCTCTTTTCTTGCCTGCGCGTTGGCAAAACTGTTGGTGTTGAGATTGGATGCGCCTGGGATACCGCTCTTCTTGGCAATGTCGAGCAGTGTTGAAGTGTTCGTGACGTCCAGATTCTCGACCCAGTAAGCTGCGAACAATCTCTCGGTTAAGACTCGTCGTTCTTCTCCATCGGGTACGCAGTATAAGAGTCTCAGAGCGTTGACGGATTTTCTTGGGTGCTGAGGCGGTGGGTTGTATTTGATCTTATACCTTATGAAGGCTATCAGCGGAATAATCAAGGCCATGAGACGGTCTTACCTTTTGAGGGTTCTTTGCATACTTTGTGCCGCTACAGCTTTCTTGGTCGAATTGAATACGTCGCTTGCTGACCCTGCTGCACCTTGTGGAGCAGCCGTGGCTCGGTAAATCGCACCCAGAAGTACAGGACGGTATATGAGTCGTGCATTTGTGCGCTCTGCAAGGGCTTTTACTCGCGTGGACGCAATGTACGCAAATGGACAGGAGATATCGTAATTCCACACAAGCGTTGGTTGCGTCATAGTAGACATGGACTTTTGTAGCTCTCTTTAAGTAAACTTTTCCAAGATATCGATACGGAAGAGCAGTCAAACGTAGGTGTTAACGCACCTTCAGATTGTTAGTACTTTACGTTGGTGGAAGAGAAGCGGGTGAGTGAATGTGGGGAAGGCGCGCCTCGGTTGACGTGCTGCCGAGGTCCTCCACATTGCAATGGCGATCTACGCCAAGGTCGAAAGCCGATTAGGCATTCTTGGACAATGACAGACGATGTACATACACAGTACAGCACAGCTTCCAGAATTCATACAGCTTGGACGCAATCACTGTAATAAGTTGCATAAATCCTCGCCTTGACGCCCCCCCCCCCCCCCCCCCCCCCCTCCCCAACCCCACCCCCCCCCCCCCCCTCCCCACCCGACTACCTCATCTCAAAAATAACAAATACACAGAAAGACCAAAGTATCATCGATATAGTGACATATATCACAAACACAACCGTGAACATCAGAACGACTGAAACAAGCCCGAACCGTCGTCAACCAGACACACAC
>KZ107838.1:798575-871150 GCA_002116315.1 Epicoccum nigrum
AACACCTGTTATAGAGTGCAAGCAGACTGATACAAGGACACAGTGGGACAGTCTACATGGAAAGATGTAGACGAAGGCATGTGAGATAGAATTGTGGGGGTGGAGGGTGGTAGGTGGGTGGGGTGCGGAGTGGGTTGTTGAGTGTGGTGGGTGTTAGGTGGGTGGGTGGGGGGGGGGGGGGGGGTGGGGTTGGGGAGGGGGGGGGGGGGGGGGGGTTGAACGCGACCGATCGATCACAAAGCACAATGGTGGTGAGCGAGTCGATTCCCCAAGAACAGTTTGTCCGAGTCAGACTTACTACTAGAATCAGTCTTGTTTGTTACAAAAAAATTGTTGTATCTGTACAGATGCTCTTGCAAGTTCAATGACCACTCAAAGAGATACTTTGCGAGGTTGATGCGGGGTATAGCGCCGACCCAGGGTTCTTCAGCCCCACCAGACATGACTCCTTGCAAGCCACTACAGAAAGATGCACGGGTATAAAGAGAGGACAAGGACGGTTTTAAAGGGAACAAGCATGGCACAGCATACAGATACAGCAAAATTAGGACGCTCGATCCCTGACAGTCCGGCAACAGCACCAAGTTCCAACATCGAGTTCTCAGGCCAACATGTCACCATTGTGCATGTCAGCCCAGACCATGCTTCAGATCTTTACGATCTTCTCGAAGGACCCGACAACAAGTCTTTATTTGACTATCTGTTTGACGAGCCCCCTAACTCAGCCGCTTCCCTCGAAACCCAGCTTACGATGAAAGCGTCAAGTACCAACCCTTGGTTTTATACCCTTATGCTTAACGCAACGTCGGTAAAGCCTGCCAAAGCGGTAGGAATGGTGTCACTGATGCGGATGGACCTGCCAAATCGTGTTATCGAAGTGGGCAACATATTATTCACCCCAGCACTCCAACGAACACCTGCTGCAACTGAAGCAATGTATCTGCTCGCGCGATACGTGTTTCAAGAGCTTGGGTTCCGCCGGTACGAGTGGAAATGCAACAGTCTGAATACTCCTTCTCGTCGCGCTGCTGAACGCCTCGGGTTTCAATATGAAGGCACGTTCCGCCAGCACATGATCGTGAAAGGCCACAATCGCGACACAGTCTGGTTCTCAATGCTGGACTCTGACTGGCCCGCGGTGAGGAGCGGATTTGAACGATGGCTCGGTAGCTTGAACTTTGACAGCGCTGGTCGACAGATAAAGAAGCTTGAGGACTTGAGGGATGCTCGTTGATCCAGATTTTGGTCCGGAGGACTGAAGTTGCCACACAACAATAGCTAGTAGAAGTTGCTCTACATTGGTAGGCTGGACCGTAGTCAGCACAAATCCCATGCAATTCGTTGGGGTCAATACCATACACAGTACCTAGCATAGTATGTACCGAGGCTTTGAGGGTGCCCGGCGATGACTAGTCGGTGGTCTCCTGAACTATCGTCTGCAAATTAGAAGGAAGCCTAACCATCGGCACGCAGCTGTACTGCACCGAACAGCCACTTCCGAGACAGCTACGCTACGTTTTTGGACAAGGGCTGGGTACGGCTTGCGGGTGGCGAAGGATATCATTTTCGATAGGAAGGCTTCGGATAGGCGGTGGACAATTTTTGTCTTGAGGAGGAGGAGCTCTTCTAAGACTTCTACGATGATTGACTCTCTACAGGTAGCGACCTCACAGAAGTCTATGTATGCCTGTTTCGAACAAAGCGTGCAGAGGAACCAAAATCATAACGCCGACCGAGGATACAGTATAGCAAACGCTCAAAAGCGGCAGGGAGACCAGATGGCAATTACAATCGGATTTAGCACACCACTGCTGGGAACCATTTGCCAAGTGCCTGGAGAGATACATGTGCAAGGTCTGATAGATGGCGAGGCAAGCACTACAATTTGGAGGCTCGTCCCTTGATCAACTCCTTGTTCGTGTCGCAGGAAATTTTGCAGTAAAGTCTTGGAATCACGGATGGAGACAGCACGATCTGAAGATGACCCCAGTCATGACACACTCACAGTCCATCTTGATGCCAAAAGTGTTGCAAAAAGAAATCCTGGAGTGCTCGACTTTTGTCGAACGAATGCTGATGAGGACGGGACTCGAACCCGCGCCACTTTCGTGACCAGGAAGCTTATTTCTAAGCAATGCTAAGGAGAAGAACCTTAACCTGGCGCCATAACCAACTCGGCCACCTCACCTGTTCTCCTTTGATGACTAAAATTATAATTATATATTAAATAATTGTAATAGTAAAACCTAATCTTGACATGCTCAGGTGTTCGGGCTATGTTTCCTACCACAAGGCCCACTCTTGTCTGTCATCTGCGATGACGCTAGAAAGCAACTCGGCTAGAATCTGTTCCCCACCGAACGAGAGCGAGATATCAGCAACGTGCTACCATCCTCTCTGATGCGCCCGATTTCGCACTTGTAGTCACACAAAACGAAAGCAGTGGAAAATGTTCCAGTCTTTACGTGGTGCATCTTTCTCAGGTCTTGAGATACAAGCTGAAATGGCATATGTCCTTGATAACTTACCTCCTGAAAGTCTCAGTGAAACTTGCACTCCATCTTGCGCAAGAATGCTCGCTGACATAAATCGATTATGATCAGAGAAGATACGGTTACAGATTAGCTGGTATTTCGTATCAAGGAGTGTGGAGATTTCCAGCTGTCAACACGAGTGCGGTGCTGACCTCATCAGAACAATATGGTGTGGTAGAGTCCGGGTTGTTCATAAGAGCTGTTCTCTCTCTAGTCGGCAATATACCGGTGCAAGCAACTATGACTGTCAACTCTAAATACATTAAAACGTCTTATGGAACAGTTGTGCAAGTCTATACGTGATACTATTTGACACGAACAGGGTGAAAGTTCATTGCGATTGAGTGATTGCAGCGAGCACTTCGAAAAGGATGCATAACGGTGAGGTCGCATCTATTGAGCCCTTTTGGCATGGCGACAAAGATCAAGAGAGACAAGGTCTCCACTGATCTATCTCAGTGACATTGTCACCACAACAATAACAAGTACAAAGTCACCTACGACGTGTAAAGATTGGCTCGGGTAGGCGACATGTCAGCCTCGAAGCGATTATGCGAAGCACTCAAGCCTTGTGCCTCACTGAGAAGACCAAGCGAGGATGTCATTCAACCTTGAAGACCGCTCTTTGGCTTGCCGCCAATGGCAATGGTGGTGATATCACCTTCCATAACAGCTGAATAAATTGACAGAAACGCAGCCAGATAAAGGCCCATACCGAAGACTGGTACCTTATCAGACCTTGCGTACTTGTGAAAACCAAGGACCTACACCTCAAGGGGAAGCTGTGGTCATCGTTACGACTGAATTCACACCAGTTTGTGAGGCGTAGCCGCTGACTAGGCCGTCACCTCGCTGAGGGTGTGTGTCTTCGCACACCATACCTCAATCCGTACCACATTTGCCACACTGCTCTGTGCGGTAGCAACGTGACAGCCTCCTTCATTCCGGAGGTCGGGTGCCTTGGCCATTCGATTCAAGTCATGGCTATCACACGTGGGGTTTGCCGAAGGAGACGCTTAGGCCCCAGATCTCCAAGTTAACACAGACACCGCATCGCGTTGTGCTTTTCTTTTAACGACGTAGGGATGGGAACCACAGACTGTCAATAGATGTTGTGAGTCGAGCAATCCATGAGTGGGTTGACTTCATCCCAACTGGGAGCATCCACAACGCCAAAAGACCTGCAACTTGTCAAGACAGCGGAGGCTGACCGTCCCAAATTGTCGCACTTTCAAAAACATGCGCGTTGCCGAGTTCGCATCCAGGTGAGCCGCACTATGCAAGATAATGTGCTAGGGACGATTCAGGCCTAGCAGGCAGGTGGCAGGTCAGATTCGGGCATAGGAGATGGAGCTGAAGCGCAACGCAGGAATGTGAGGCGAGAGATCGTCGTTTTACGACAGGAAAAAAGTCAAGGTTGCTCAACAAGGTTCTGGCTTGAGCTAGTCAGTCTAGTTAGCTCTCAAGGAAGATCAGGTTAATTACTCAAAATCGCAATGATATTCGCTCGGCTTGGCCCGTAAAAGTTCATGCGCAAATCATCAGGTAGAATCAATATGCGTTCATGCTGGCATTGGTACCGCGATGAGGTTGCACCTCTCGGCAAGGTAAATCTCGATGACATTGATGTCAGCAGCAGCAGATAATAGGAGTATTATCTCTAACTACCACGAAATGCATGCAATTTCCAGACGAATTGAAACACCTAGGCTGCACCTAAAGTGGTCTGCCTGTCCTACCGCAAAGCTGGATAATACACCATGACAACGTCGCCATCCGAGACTAGAGGGATACTTGCCAGCCTTCCTTTGGGTTACTTATTTTGGCGAGCTATATGTACGCACTGCGCTATGTCTGTGGAGTCTTCCAAGTACTCTGCTGGCGTCTTGTCTCAAGCTGCGCTTGACGTCCAACAGTGAACCCGGCAAAAATCGACCCTGACCCACACCCAACACAGAGCCATTTAGTTAGCAGAGCCCGTTTGCATTCAAAGCTTCTGACAAACTTCTTTTCGCACGCTGCATCTATTCATCTCGAATTAGAGCCAAGATGAACCAATTAGACGGTTGGGTGAGCAACCCAAACGAAACCCATGGTCCCTTGGTGAGCGTTGTGGTTTGGACGCTCACTGGGGTCGCTGGTGGATTTCTGATATTGAGGCTGTCCATTCGTCAGCAACAAGGGAAATTATGGCTTGACGATCTTGTACTAGGCACTAGTTGGGTAGAAAATCCCGATGGTACAATCTTACAAATATTCGAAGGCTGACTGGAGTCAGTTGTTACTCCTTACACAAGCCATAATAAATCAGCTCATTGTCAACCTTGGCTTTGGAAAACACTCGCTCGATAGTAAGTGGTTCCAAGACATGTATATAACCACCATCTTCATCGATGTTTAACACAGGCACAGTCAATTTTGATCGCCTCGATACAATTGCGCTCTATTGTGTAATAGGCCTTACCATAGCCACATTCGCCATCACGTTGAGTAAGATCTCTTTCGGAGTGACATTGACTCGCTTGACAGAAGGGTGGCCTAGAAAGTATGTATACTTTGCCATGGCAACCCTTGCGATCTTTTCGATCCCAACCGCAACCCTCCCGTGGGTTCTCTGCAAGCCCATAACTAAGACCTTTGTGGATATCCTTCCAGGAACCTGTATGGACAAGGGGCCTTCCGTGAACTACGCGCGTTTCCAAGCCAGTAGGATAACGATACCCATCCCTTGTACAACAAGTGAAGTACTGACAAATCTAGTATGGGCTGCATTGATGGATTTCTCACTAGCAATACTCCCTTGGAAAGTTCTCTGGGGGCTCCAGATGCGAATGGCAGAAAAGATAGGCGTGTGTTTGGCTATGAGTCTCGGATTGCTGTGTGTATATGTGGCTCTATTATGTCTCGGATATGTGCTGATAGAAACGTAGAACTGGGGTCGCTTCTATTATGCGCTCCAGATACATTGAGCTCCTCGCGACCCAAGACCCATCTTGTAAGCCTGCCGTGTCCGGCCCTTGACAGATGAAGCCACTGACATGCCATAGATGAAGCTTACAATTTCGTCATATGGTCTGCGGCGGATTCGTCCATGACAATCGTTGCCACATCTATGCCTGTTCTACGCGTTTTTGTACTGAGTATTGTCACCTCAGTCATCGACACATACAACAATTCGAACCGCGAAAAGTCGCGGAACGGACTTTCTAAAGCCGCTACCACAGGCGCTGATGTTAGCTTCCGGCAATCCAGCAATTCAAATAACAGAGCCACAAAATCGATTGAGATGTTGAACCGGGGCTCAGAACGGTATCTAGAGCTTGAAGATCTTGTGGTAGATGAGAGAACGGGACGAGTCACGGCCGCAACGCCGGATACGATAATTGATCACCCCGAGCAGACGAAATCACAGTGGCCTTTAGGAACATAGTTAACATATAGAAAGATAACGTGTTTTACAAGCGAGTGAGCCACCCCACCAACTTTGCGCACCTCCACAGACGTATATCTCAACAATGCAATGGTGTAGTACATAGAAATTAACAGAGTAGATTAAGTAGTAGCTATAGTCTCTTTTTTACACGTCCTTGAGTTGTGCCCAGTCTCCCTGCACCTCTTGCAGCGCGCCAGAGCCTGGCGGCTAAGGCCTGATCGCTCTCCTCTCTGACGCTCCTCACGAGCAAGCTGCTGATCAACCTCACGTTGAGCAAGTATATCCTCTCCAGCTCCCTTTGTTAAGATTCCTCGCTTCTGTATACGCTTTTTCTTACGCTCCCTTCGCTTTGACGCTGCCTTATTAGCCCTCTCAAGGCTGGCAATTCTTTCCTTCATCAGCTTAGCTGAGAGAATCATTACCTCAGCTCCTTTCTTAAGCTGATTAATCGCTTCTATAATAGAAGCTGGTGATGAGCTCTTATGCTGACGTACGCGCTTACGAATTAAGCTTGATTGAGCCTCAAGCTCACGCCCGTTACTTGGTGTACGAGCCTCCCAGAGGGCTTCTGTGGTAGCAGCTGGAGGAGTAGGTGTACGCAGCTGTACGTCTAGCTTTGAGAGGACAGTCTCTGGCTGAAGAGGTATAAGGCCTGCTCCTCAGAAGGCTGAGCAGATGCTGGCTGACGTGAACGAGCGATTAAACGCTATCTTAAATGCTGGCAGAAACTCAAGCTTTGTAATATGGTTGATGTGGTGGTGGATTAGGCCCTCAACCTCCTGGCTGTACGCGCGCTTCAACGGCGAGAAGCAGCCAACGTCAAGAGGCTGGAGTAGGTGAGATAAGTGGGGTGGCATACAGAGTGTGTAGATGTCGTTCTCCTTGCACAGCTCTTGAAATTCAAGAGAGTGGTGACTCTCGTGGCCATCAAGGATAAGCAGGTGACACGCCCCTACTGTACGAGCCTTTGTATGAGCGTTGAAGTGCTTTAGCCAGTTAACTCCTAGCTCGTTGTTTGTCCAGCCGTTGTCGCTAACTGCGATTGCCCAGTCGCGTGGGATCTCCGCCTCCTCATACCAGGCAGAGAGGTGGTACTTGCCAGCAAAGATCAGGAACGGTGGGGCTGACCAGCCAGCGGCGTTGATAGCTGCTATCAACGTTACCCACTCGCGATTGCCTGGCTGAATAGTCTTTGGCCGGCCTCTCCTCTCTGACCCTGTAATGACAAGCTGCGTTGTGATCTTGCCCATCATAAAGCCAGCCTCGTCAAAGTTGTAGACGTCATCTCGCTTGCCACCTACGTTATCACAGGTTAGTCATTATGCTTAGATAGGGAAGTACTGCAAGATTACTTTGAGGATTCAGCTTTTGCAGGATAATTATATTTGTTGTGGTGGCTGTATGGTCCTGCCGTTGCTTGCTGACTGACCGAGAACCCCGCTTTTTATCCCAGATATTTCGTGCCTTGGAGCCTGGCCTGGTGAGCTTTGCTCTGACGTCACGTTTTTGACGACAAAACACTGTGACAACTTGGTGTCATCCTTGAATGTCCACGGATAGACTCCAACATCATCTCCGTGTCCTATGTCAGTAAAAATCTCTTGACGCGCCTTACTACATTGCGTTGGGATGTGGCCGCCTCAAATCAACCTGCGTGTTCTATGGATAACTCTCACTCGTTTCTTCCTAATTTACACTACCTCTCCCGACACGCAACTGGCATGATGGAACGTCTCCCGAGAGAACTGCTGGATCACATCCTGAGTTTTGTTCCTCTTGACGATATCTGGAACTGCTTCTATGTCTCCCGCAAATTTCGGAAAGCCGCTGAGGTTAACGCGTACAGCAGTGTCACTTTGACTGAGAAGAACGCAGAAGCTGTTCTCAACCGGTATTGCAGTGGTCATTGGCGGAACCTTCGTGAAATCGTGTTCCAAACCAGCTTACCAAGCCCGGAGTATCCATACTCTCGACTGTTCGACGAAACACCACCAAATATCTACCGCGAAGACGCCGTAACTTTGCGAGCGTACGACGAGGAATTCACGCGGCAGATCGGATTTTTTTTCGATACGATTCATACGCTCGAAAACTATCATGCTGCCAGCCCAGTGAAAGGCAGCATCGAGCTCATCGTTTATCTACCGAAAATGGCGATCAATCTTGATGAGTTCCCGCTCCAACGCGCTTTCTCGAGCTGGCGTATCCACCTGCTAAACCCTTCGTCCCTACCCACGTTACAGTCGATCCGCTCCCTTGTCCTCGCGCGACCACAGCAACACTCCATCGCTGCGAGAAGGGACAGTAACAGTGCTTATATGACCATCCGCAGATTAGACTACCGCGTCCTCCTAGACATCTCTGCTCGTCTTCCACGCCTCTCAACCCTGCAGTGCCGGCTCGGAGCCGACGAGTTGAGCGCAAACAGTACGAGTTCTGCCTTTGGCTGGAATACTACCTTGCGTTATGCTCTCGGCGACTGGCTGGGACCAAGGCGCGACGCGCGCAGTGACTTTGCTGACGCTGTTGAGACTGCAAATGCCGAGGGACTGAGGCATGTGAACCTCGACTTTCTTTTTCCAATCAAGGATATCTCTGCTGTGGACCAACGGATTCCGATGCCCAACTTGATAGGTCAGCGGTGCTGCGATCCGCTGAGTTCAAGTTTGAGAGTGCTGAGCTACGGTTTGCGTAGTATGCGGCTGAGGGGAATATTTGATTCCTCGCTATTCTGGCCAGCGGGCGGGGACACGCTATGCTGGCCGAACCTCGAACATCTACATGTCATGTTTTATATGGCGTCACCTTCAGGATCGTGGTACTTTGATAGTCCCCCTGGCCTACATGTAGACAATGCAGATGGAGAAATTGGTTTTGCACAAGATGAGCTGTATCCGCCATCTTCCGACGGGTTAGACGAATATCATGAAGCTCATCGGTCGGCTCTCAGTGGTAGAGTGTATAAATTTCAGTTTCGCAGCGAGCCTGTTTCACACACTCTTACACCGTTCCTTACAGCTTTCGCCAAAGCCGCAGCGCAGATGCGGAAGCTGAAGGCCTTTGAGCTGTGGGCACCAATCGAATGGGAACTGCAAGACCAATTTGAGTGGGAGTGGGACCTTTCTGCCATCGCAGCAGGTACCAGAGACGAATTGATGGCCCCAAGCCTGGCATGGGGTATCGCATATGCAGACCGTGGTGTGAGGACGTTTTCGTCGGATTGTGGCGAGATCGTTCCCGCAGCGAGACAGCTGTGGTGGAGAACGGCTGATTGGCGTCCACAGCAAGATTTGCATCGCTTGTTCCAACAGATAGGTGCCGATAGAAGCGATGAGCCTGCTGTGGAACATTTCGACCCAGAAAGCAGACTTCGTGCGCAGGGACGACTTGACTTTGAGGCTGCCGGCCTTGCATCGAATGGGTTATCTGATACCACGATCTGAGGCCGATATAATGCACTTCTCTATATCCCCTTCTAATGAAGACTCGTGCGTCAAACTGAAATTGCTTATGTGTAACTGAAAGCGCGTCCCTCGTTGCGGATTCTGACCACTGCGATTCAGTGTCTGCGAACTAACTGTAGGAGGTCTTCTCATAACACGATCAAATTCAACCGGCAGCTGTTCCGGTGATGGTCGTTTCTTGTTCTCAGACTCTTCGAGGTCGACGTTCAACACCCATTCACAGACTCCCAGTGCCATACTCTTGGCCCATTACCAATCTTCCTCTTCATCCATATTGTTATTCACCTCCCACGCAATAGACACAATCTCAGCAAGATCAGTGCACTCTTGACTATATCCTCCAGGAAACCATTTCGTTTGAATGAATAGCTGCAGGAAGCGTCAAAGATGCTCAAGATATTCTCTTTGCAGTCAAGGAGCGGAACCAACAGACCTCGGCACAAGTAGTAATCGAGCGTGACTCCCCTTCTGGCCAAAAGGGAAAGGTTTGCATTCGGATACGAATGCCAAACTTCCAAACGTCTCACATCTTGACGGATTTTGCGCATGATACTGTGCCGGTCACTGAGTCTCGACTCGCAAGTCGAGCATGGGTGTTGCAAGAGAGACGGATCCTGCACTTCTACAAAGAAGAACTGGCTTAGTCTCGCTGCTCTATTAGTTACTGCGAGTGTCGACTGGACGCAGGAACGACGGACGTTTGCATCTTCAAGAAGTCTCAGAACCCCGATCTACCCCGCGAAAATCTTTCCAGGGAAATGCACTAGCAGTGGACAGATCTAGTGGTCGAGTTCATACATCAAATGCTGACCAAAATATGGGACCGGCTGCCCGCCATGTCTAGTCTTGCCAGCGTATGTAACGAAATCACAGGGAGCAGGTACTGTGCAGGACTGTTCTTTAAGGACATGGCGTATGGTTTGCCCGGGATCAGCGATCACAACGCCAGTCTTGCTCAGATAACACGAAATGTCGAGAACAGTGCTCTCCTTACTTGGTCCTGGGTGTACGTTACCGGTCCATTAAAATATCTTGATCGCCAAAGAAGCCAGTTTGGGCGTAAACCTCGTGGCAACACGGTGATACCGATCTTAGAGGTAGTGGCTACACATTCCGAAACAAGTGGACCAAACGCCTTCGGAGATGTGAGCTTTGGATGGGTGTGCGTTGCTGGACAAGTTATTCAAGTCGATTGGGAGCGCAATGTATTCCGTCCTTGGAAGACATATCTCAACAACCGTGTACAGAGTAGGAAGGGGAGCAAATCGCCAGTTCCATTTCCGGATTATGTCGGTCCAGAAGCCACAATTGATAGGAACAACATCTATTTTTTTTGGCACGCTGCAAAGTATATCTTGGGTGGAATGTGGAGTTCGAATAACACCGAGAACATATGTGTGATGGTTGAGAACGTGATGCGGCCCTAATATGAGGACATTCCTCTTTTTAGACGGTGTGGGTCTGTGCTGAACGCGTTCCCGTCAGACTTGGTTTGGTCTGAATGAGATACCTCATCAAGGTATGTCTTCCTGGTATACGAATTGGAGGCTTCAATGTAGGCCCATCATGGTCCGTCTATAGTGGTGTTGAATAGAAAGGCCGTGGAGGTAAACAGAGCAGCTGAGGGTCGACCTAGCTGTTTGCATAGAGTGACACATGTGATTGACCAAAGGAAGCACGACGCGCTCCCTGGCAAGGACAAAAACAAATTCCTTTCAGTATACTCCGGCTATGATATGCATGTCAGCAAGAATGACTACTTCAAGCTAGGTGCCAAATGCGCCCACTAACGGCGCTGAGAGAATGCTCTACAAGTCTGCCATAGCCTCATCCATATCCTGACCGCCAAATTCATCCTCTTTCAACCCTTCACCAAACTCGTCACCATCATCCATATGCTCTATCGCAGCTCGCCCTTCAAGCGCACGTAGAGCTGTATAGTCCGTTCCGCTTATACCTAATTCTCCCTTCTTTTTCTGATGCGCCGCTAATTCCTCAGGCCCCCAACTTGAATAGCCTTCCGCCTGCTGCCTACTCAGAGGTACACTCATATCGCGCAAAAATTGCTTCGCGGTGCCTACCGCCTGGTCGACACTGAGCTTTGTACTCTTTTGATCCAAGCCCTGTTGGATCCACTTTGGCAGCTGCGTAATCTTTTTGTTGAAGCGTTTGTCGGCCAGCACCATGATACCATAGTCGTCCTTGCCACGAATGACACGTCCCAAACATTGCGCTGCATGTCGCATAGCGTCGAAAGAGAGGAAGTCCTGTTCTTTGATGCGGTATGTTTCGCGTAGAAACTCTAGTCGCGCTTTGAGAATACGCGACTCTGTGTATTGGAAGGGCACGCCCATGCACAACACGGTGCGACCGTAATGGTGATCGAAATCAATACCCTCGGAAACTTTGCCACGCGCGACGCAAAGCAGGACCGCACCGCGGCCATTGTTACACGCAGTGCGGAAAGTCTCGAGTGCAAGTGCCGTTTCTTGTGCGTCTGGAGTTTCAACAAGGATAAGTTTATACTTCCAGACCGTATCAAGAATCTCCATGCCTTGCCAGGCGGAGATGATATGTTCCATGTAGAGATAGGACGGGAAGAAGACAACGACACCGTCGGGCGTGAGCTTGCAGAATTCGATGAGAAGGTTGCCGAAGTTACGCTGTACCTGGATATCGCCGCGATGCTCGAAGCCGGACGTTATCTGATTCTGGTCGCTGCCACGGTCTACAATCATAGGCAGGAAAGACTTGCGCGTCAGGGTCATAGTGAAAGACTCCTGTACTACAGTATTGAAGTTGAGCATTCGCGGGTACATGTCCAGCGGCGACATTGTTCCAGATGTGACAATAACCGAGTAGAAACGCTCGAAGACAGGTTTGATGGCAATGGCAGCATCTAGACAGGTCAAATGGAGAACAGGATTGGGCACCTGAGCGGTCGCCGACTCGAAGGGCTCGATAATGAGTAGGAAACCGGTCTCGTATGTCGCGATCAGAGTGGCGAATGTTGCAACATCCTGGAGCGGTTGGTAGTCTTCGATGTTGGTCAGTTCAAGTGTTCGTACGAGCGAGGTCAGACGCTCGGCACAGAAACGTAGTGGCTTTCTCTCGATGAAAGAAGCATTCTTGAGAGACTCCAAGAAAGATGGGGGTGTTTCGGAGATGACTTGAACAACCCGCATGCGGATTTTAAGATACTCGATAAAGCGCTTGAGGAAGGCAACAAAGTGCTCAGCACGCCGAATGTTGCCTGGCACCGCTTCAGTGAGCAGATCGTCAGGTAATGCAGGGTTTGCCATGAAAGCATCCTCTGTACGTGCTTCCTCGGCTGTACGTAATCCTTCTACTAACTTGGCGTACTCGTTTTGCAATTTCTCGGCATCGGTGGTCTTCATCTCGGTGATCTTCCGATCAAGATTGTTGACTCCTTTTGTAGCTTTCCGTAATACATCTTCCGTCAGGTCGATACTCAAAGACTCTATACAAACGTTGTCAATGTTGTGAGCTTCGTCAAATACGACGATGCAATCCTTTGACAGCTCCTTGGACACGCGATCTGCGATCTTCGGGTCCAGCAGGTAGTGATACGAGTAGATGATGACGTTACAGTAGGGCATCATACGACGTGCTGTGAAGTACGGACACTGTTTCTGCTGCTCGCCATACTTCAGCAGCCCATCGAACGTGAAGACTCCTGGAGGGATGAGGTTGTGTGGCTCGAGAAGGTCGAGATTTTCATGATAGACGCAAAGCTCCACATCCTCGCCACGCTCTCTCTTCTCTTTCACAAAACCTGCTGTGAGACTGCGACACCTTGCATCGACAACGTTGCCACTCTTCTCACGCTTGACGCTGGGGTGCAGACAGAGGTTCTTTCGACTTGTAAGGCCCAGCCCTCGGAACTCCTCTTCGTAGCCCAGCTCTTGCGTGCGATACTTCATCAACGCCTTCAGCTCAGCTAGTGCTTTCTCAATCTCGGACATGGTACGGGAGCAATAGATGAGCTTCCGCTTCTCCGGATAGAATTGCTGATATGCGATAATGAGAGAGAGCAAAGACACAGTTTTACCTGTGCCTGAGGGCATCTCCAGAACGCAGTGACCGCCCTGGTCCAAAGTGCGCTTGAGGTCGCACATGTAGGCATACTGTTCTGGATAGACCCGTGGGTACGGGAAGAGCACTGGCAGATTACTACGAGCGAGTAAGTATAACGACAACACAGAAATCGCATCATAGGCTGAAGCAGTAGATAATCAGCACATCAAGGGCGTCGGTATTGATGAATCGTGGTGGAACAGAGCATCGAAATGACCTGTATACCTGCAGCTGCACAGGATAATGAGAGGCGTACAGTTGGAGGCCACCCTTCCAGTCGCAGCTACATTACCATAAAAGCATTCAAAAGACATCCAAGATGACACAGACACAGGAAAATGAGAGGACTTACTCTATGAAGAACTTCATGTTGACGACCGCCCGCGCGGAAGCTGTCGTGGCGATGGAGCTGCTCGTGAGAGACAAAGCGCGTTGCTCTCCGATCTCAAGACGCGCCATCACATGTTCGTCTAGCGCGGACAGGGGTGCAAAGCCGCCCCACTACCGCCCTTGAGCAATCGTCATCGTCTGGTGGGCACTTTTCAGTCAACTTCGTCTTGGGTGGGCACACTACACCTTTGTAACGCTGCTTGCTGTGCTTCCCTGCGTCGCTCCTTCCTTTTCTTTTTCTTTCACATATATCATAGCATCACACACAGCATGAGCAAGCGTGCGGCCAAAGCAGCGGCCAGCAGCGCGCGTGCTGCATCTACGTTCGGGAGCGCCCCCGCGTTCGGTGGGAGCTTTGGAGGCAGCGCGTCGCAGCTGTCGTATGTCGCAGAGCCGCCCAACCTGTCGTCTATATCAGACCCCAACGTGGTAGTCTATTTCCGTAATCTCTCGAAGAAGGACAGCACCACCAAGGCAAAGGCGCTCGAGGACCTACAGGCGTATGTTTCCACGCTGCAGGAGCCCGTCGAGGATAGCATGGTGGAAGCATGGGTTAGTGTCGCCAGGCGTATATGTAGAGAAGAGCGTAGTAATGAAGAAATCAGATCACCCTGTACCCGCGCACCTCGATAGACAATGCCAAGGCTGTCCGCCAGCTGTCCCACACTGTCCACGGCCTGATGGCTGTGTCCGCCGGCAAGCGCATCGCCCGTCACATGCCCAAGAGCGTTGCCGCATGGCTTTGTGGTCTTTACGATAGTGACCGTGCCGTGATCGAGGCGACGCAGAACTCGTTGCGCCAGGTCTTCACTACACCCGAGAAGATCCAGAATATCCGCAAAGCCTACCAGCAGCCCATCCTCGAGTATTGCCGAGATGCAGTCGACAAGGAGAGCGTAGCCACGCTCAGCGACGAGCGCACAGTCAGCGCCGATGATGCGCAGGCAAAGTACAGCAGAGTCATATCAGCGTGCATTGCCCTGCTAGGGAGTTTGTTAGCGAATCTGTCACCCGAGGAGTTGTCCAAATTCCAGGCTGATTATGATACGTTGCTGGGCGATAAGAAACTGTGGGACTTTTCATCGCACGCAGATGTCTCCATACGGCGCTCCGTGCATCGTTTGCTGAAGACATGTCTCGCAAAGCAGCCTGACGCCGCTAGCGCCAACCTCGAAATTATCAGTAAAGCCTACCTCGCAGTAGCCCTTAACTCCGATCAGACTGGATCTGCGTTCGACTATATCGACGCCCTTATCCACCTGACGACAGCCCACCCAACGGCATGGACGGAGAACTACAAGAGCAAGACAGGGGTCGACCGGCGATTACGGCAGTTTCTGAAGAAAGGCTCGCAATTCGGCCCGCAAGACTACTGGGGCCGCTTGTTCGACTTGTTCAAGACAATACCAGCAGAGATCCTGCCGAATCATGCCGCTGATGCCGCAGAGCTCCTCAATGCTCTCCAGGCTGGTATCACAAGCAAGAATGAGTCCAAGTACAACCAGGACGCTGCGTACACGGCATACTTCAATATTTTGAGTCTAGTAAATGCCCGTCTGACTCCAAATGACCAAGAGACATTCGTTCAGGAGATGGTCCTACCAATCATAGGCCAGTACTTGCGTCCTTCTGTCGAGACCTCACAATGGACGGTGCCTTCCAATGCTAGCAACATCCTCGCACGAGCCATTGCGGTCGAGGGCGTGGCATCAGCGCTATCTATACAATGGCCGCAATATGCTCAGCAACTCATTGACGACATCAAAACCTCTGCACCCGCGCAGTCTAAAGATTTTGACAAGTCCCAGACCGCTGTATCGCAACAAGGCACGCGGTTTGCAACACTACAGGAGCAATCTCTTCAGATCGAAAGTCAATCAGGATTAGTGCAGGCCATTAAAATCGCTGAGTCTTCCATAATCACAGAAGCTCTTGAGGTTGTCAAAAACAGGAACGGCAAACCGTATGGTGCTGCAGCCACAATCGCAGCACTCTTGTCTCGTAGTAAAGCCTTGGTAGACGATACTATTGGGCAACAGCTGGAACAGTTTGTTCAAGATGATTTGCCTGCAATCATCTTGTCACCGTCATCCTCACATCTCGTGGACATCCTCTACTCGTTCGCGGAATCATCGGTTTTCAAGGGTGCCTGGAGCTCCTCTCTCAAGGCGGTCCTCAAGGCAGACAACTCGCCGATTAAGACAAAAGCTCTTGAGGCCCTACTTACATCACGCAAGATCCCAGAGTCCTTCGATCTGGCCAGCTCTGACACCGAACTACAAACTTTTGTCATGTCGAGCGTGCACGAAGCAGTGGAAGGCTCTTTGGAGTGGGATTCATTCACTCGCATCCTGCAGTCGCAAGCGAAGATACTGGCTCCAGAAACTACAGATGATGTCCTCGCATACCTGACACAATCGCTATCGATTTCGCAACATGCGCCACATTCGCTGCATGGTTTACGCCAGATCGTCAAGTCGAATCCATCTATGTTGCGAGAGTTTGCCGCTACACCTAAAGGCGGAGAACTTTTACAGGCGTTGTTGCGTGCATCTGAGTCGCCGAACGATGAGATTGCACAAGGTGCTGCTACTGTCAGCGCTTCTATACAAACCGTCCTTGCATCCGACGCTGGCACACAAAATTCAGTGTACGATCTTATCCACCAAGGCCTGCGCGAAGCATCTCCAACATCAGTCTCTGTTGAAACTCTGGTAGAGCTAGCTGAGAAGTCCTTGAAGCCTGCCCAGACATGGGAAGAAAACTCAAATCTGTTTCCCAATCTGAGTGAATGGGATGCAGCTCTGGCACCATTCCTGGCATCAGTACCCAAGTCAGCACTTGTAATCGCGAACACGCTACACGGTGCTGCTTATCTTGTCGGGCCTGCTACAGTGTCCAGCGAGAGCAAGGCGATGAGCAGAGATGCTGATGGCTATTCAGCTGCCTACCGTATTGCACAATATGTGGCAAAGCTTACGAGGATCCCACACTTTAGAGTGCAGACTGCACCTGTCGAAGTGCGAGACGCCTACCTCCGAAACATTGCTCTTACTGCTGAGCTTGTAGAAGACAATCTTGGCCTTGTTGGTGCCAATGGGCTCTGGACGGACTACAACACCGACACCGAGAACGATGCAATGTCCTTCAAGTCAGATGCTGCAGGCTTCACTACACAAGAGCTGACCGGAGTTCACGGCTCAATGTCGTCATTAGCAAGAAACCCCAACAATGAGGATGCGTTATTGACCTGGGCTCAGAGCCTATTCGATCAACTCGATGCATGTGCAACCCCACAGACCTACTATGCCGCTCGCGCCTATAGCCGCATGATCTCGACTGCAGCCATGTTCCATGGATGGAAGAGCTCATGGACCACATCTGTGCAGGATTCTCTGAAGAGCTATAGAAGAAACAAGCAGCTGATGAGTCTTCTTGCTTATCTGGCGGCATTTGAGGAACCGCTTGCGGCATCGAAGTCCTGTGAGCGTATGTGCAATGAGATCATCGCCGACCTAACAGGTCTCGATATCGATCAGAAGTCACAGGAGGGTCTGGGTCAGCTTGTTGTTCTCAACGCTGTTCTTGCCCAGGATGGGATTACAGAAAGTATCGCCAAGCAACGTCTGGTATTCTTCGTTAAGCACGTTGTACCCTGGCTCAGTGAAGGTAATGGTTCACTGGAAGTTAGAGCAGAAGTCTGCCGCGTCTTAACCTCATTGCTTCCATTGATGAGCGATATGTATGGCGAGCACTGGGGCGACATTTTGAATGCGCTTGCGGCGGCTTGGTCCGGTACAAGCGAGCTCCAAAGTACTGAGGCCGCGGCGAGCAGCCCTATTCCGTTTACTCATGCCTCACTCAAGCTTTACGAACAATTGCGGCGACTGACAGAGGACGACGATCCCAATGACGACCTCACCGAGGCTTGGAAAGAGACTGAGCAACCGGTGGCTGCCGGGTTGATCAACCTACTCAAGCACTCGCAACACTTTCCGGATGAGTTTCACCAGCCCCTCAAAATGGTCAACGAAGTTCTTGCGCGACAAATTGCGAGGATCCCGTTGCAGCATCTGGACTCTGCCGAGGAGCTCTACCCGCTGCTTTATGTAGAATCGCAGCCTGTCCAACAAACTGCCTTCGACATCTTGCATAAACAGATTCCCGCTGCGCAAGAGCAGATCTCCATCGACGCTGCCCTGTCGAAAACTACTGCTCGCTTGCCAGAGGAGCTCCTTTCGTTGATCATCGAGGCACCGACAGTCGCAGCACTCGCTGACGTAAGTTTTGACCGCAGTGTTCCTCTGTCATTAAGGGGTTATTTGCTGAGCTGGCTGCTTGTGTTTGATCATATCGAGCATGCATCTTTCAAGGTCAAAAACGACTACATCGAACATATCAAGGAAGGTGATTACCTCCCTGGGCTCCTCGATTTCACATTCGATTTCCTTGGCCATGCACACAACAAACCAGTTGATGTCTCCAAACTTGACGTAACAACATACACACCTGATACAGAGTCCCCCAGGCAGGACACACAGTGGCTCCTCACACATCTCTACTACCTCGCCCTCCTGCACACCCCCTCTCTCATCAAGAGCTGGTTCAATGCACTCACAAGCCGCTCGCGCGCCATTGCCGTAACCCTTGAGCCCTGGACCGAAAAGCATATCTCCCCGCCCGTCATCAGCGCGGCCCTCGACAGCGTGACAGCCTGGTCCGGCACCGCCACCGACGACACGTTCAGCGTGCGCGTCGCCCCGCGCGCCCGCGAAATCACCGCCTCCTACATCCTCGATGAGCAAACAATGAGCATGCGCATCGCCCTCCCGCCCGCCTTCCCGCTCGCAAACGCTCACATCGAGGGCCTCAACCGTGTCGCCGTCAACGAGCAGAAGTGGCAGTCCTGGCTGCGCACGTCGCTGGGCGCGATCACGATCTTCAACGGCAGCTTGATTGACGCGCTATCCACCTGGCGACGTAACGTGGAGGGCGCGCTGAAGGGACAGACCGAATGTGCGATTTGTTACAGCATCGTGGGACCCGATAGGAAGGTTCCCGATAAGAGGTGTGGAACATGTAGGAATGCGTTCCACGGAGCTTGCTTGTTCAAGTGGTTCAAGAGCAGTGGGTCGAGTAGTTGTCCGCTTTGCAGGAATCCGTTCAACTATGGTTAGCGGTCGGAGCTTGAGATGGCTGCGGGTTTGCCCTATATTCTAGAGGAAGAGCTAGATAAAAGTAGCGAATGGAATAGGAGTGCAGATGTATACTCAATATGTGTATCACAAGGTTGGTGAATAGAGCTGATCGTGTGAGATTGTGCTCTTTCTAATGTTGACATGGCATCACCGCACTCACTGTTTATTTGCTCCTACTACTTTAGGACTTTCACTTCTCACTGCTGCGCACCCATTTCGCTGTCCATCAACTCTTTCCCTTCTTTTCACAGATACTGAACTTTCCACGACAGCCCCAAGACGCTGCACTGCACACATCGAGGTATGTACTTACTTTCAGTTGACTCGATGCTCGTTTACTGACACTGGTAGATCCAGCTGCAACATGTCGGACAGTCATGATCTGCCTGAACCGGGTGACTCCAAGCTACTGCATGCTGCTATCGCTGCTGCTAATGCCGCCGCGTCTGCCGCTAATGCGGCTGCGGCTGCTGCGACTGCGGCTGCCGATGCTGCAAAGGCCGCTGATACCGTCGCCAACGCTGTCTCGGATCCTGTTGGCGCAGCTACCAATGCTGCTATCCGTGTTGCGTCTGCCGCCACCGCTGCTGCGTCTGCTGCTGCTGTTGTCGCCGCTAATTTTACCCATACCACATCCACACTGAGCTCTCCAACAACCTCAGACCAGCCTTTTGCTTTCCATGATCTTCCTACCGAGTTGCGTCTTCAGATTTATGGTTACCTGATGATTGTTGGCAAGGTATTCTACAAGCCAGATGATGACACTGTTCGCTCCAACCTTCACCGTAAGAACTTCCGCGCTTACCGAAAGCCTGATCTATCAATTTCAAGGGTCTCCAAGGCTGTAAGTAAAGAGGCTGAAGAGATCTATTTGTCTCAGAACCTCTTCGTACTGCTAGTCCTGCGGGAAGAACATTTTGATGATTCCAGATCTGCCCCACTTATGTTCTCCGAACATGCTTCGAAGCACATAAAGCAAATCAGTGTTAGTATCAGTGCTGAAATGCCTAAGTGGATACGACTCGGTCATGCCTACACGTGGGCCGCTCTGACGCCAGGAGTCTTCGACCAATGCAGCAGAGAAGAGAGACTACGAATGATGCATTCAGAATGTTACGACAGTAATTATTGGGTAGCAGAGATGATCGTGACGTGGACCGATGAGATGATAGCGCTTAAGACCATCGAATTGGACTTGCTGAATGCTTATTGTCCGTTCGGTTGCTGTCGAAAGCTCGATCTAGTTCCGTATCTACCAAGGCCAACTCACCTCGAAAGAATTCGCTTACTCGGTCTGAGGAAAAAAAAGGAAGAGCAATACTTTGTGGTGAAATTGTTTGAAGGTGATGGTTTGACGGACGTGGGTAGAGATGAAGATGGTGACATATACAACCAAGAAAAGCATGACAGGGCTGTCATGGAAGAAGCGCACAAGCTACATCACATTACGTTTGGCACTGAGGATGACCCGTGGGAGTCGTGGAAGATAAAGAGCGAAGGAGAGCTGCAGGGGGAACCGGAGGGCTCCGACATGGACATGGAAGATTCTTAGGATGCAAGTATTGAGATTGCGAAACTAGCAACGGAAATGCTAGACATCACTGCAGGCAGAGCAAGCAAGGCAAAAAGACCTAACTTGAATGTCATGCTGCGGCATTGAAGCCTCAGGGACCGAGCTTGGGAAATGTGGACATTTATTATAACGAGCCAGGTGGATGACCGGATCAATCGGCATCAGCAATGGATAACTGAGCTTAATACTCTCAAAACAAAATACACCTCGGGTTCAACCGTGCCGTGTCGTGACAGATGTGCAGGCAGCAATATCTCCCGGAGGAAATTGCGGAGGAGACACTGGAGTGCACATGGATTGGCAAGGAGCACGTTTGATAGATAGCTAAGAAGAATAAGCCCTCAACGCCTGACAAGAGCCAGAAGTGTAAGCAGTAGAGTAGAGGTATTCGCAAGTCTAACCCGCGACACCAACACCATCCCTATCGCGAGGTACGAAGGTGGAAACAGCAAAAACAAGCAAAGCAGCAGAACTAGCAAAGGAGCAAAAGAGCAAAGCAAGCAAAAGAGCAAAGCAAGCAAAAGAGCAAAGCAAGCAAAAGAGCAAAGCAAGCAAAAGAGCAAAGCAAGCAAAAGGGCAAAAACCAAGTAGCACACCGTCCCCTCTCCGCATGTATACACGCCTAACCTTCCCCAATCATTGCAGATCGTCCGCACAACCATCCGTGCGTGTATCCTCCTCACAGCCTCACTTCCTCTAGACTCGTCTTTCATGATCTTAGATCAGGTTTCCATCTCCATGAACAGCCACTGCTGGCTGGTGACCTCAGCATGCATGTCGTCGTCATGCACAAAGTCGTCGAGCGTCGCCAGTCCGAAGCCAATCCAGCCGAGATCTTTCATCAGGGCCTTGGAGTCGGCGGCGCGGTCGATAGCCACGACAAGGCGGTCGCAGCCGAAGTACGGCAGTTCGCAGAGCTCGAGGAGGGCCATGAGGCTGGAAGCTTGTCAGTGGGCTGCAAGAGTTGTGGTTGGGAGTATGATGGGGAAAGCTTACCCAGACTTCATATCGCTCGACGACTGCAGAACTGCCTGGTCGAAGAAGACGAACATGGCCTTCTCGCCTTCCTGCTCGGCTACGAAACCGCGGAAGCGGATGCCGCCGACATAGTCCCACATCTCGATGCAGTCGACCACGGTGCTCTTGTTACCAGAGACGGCCGTGTTGAAGTGCTGCACAGAGCCGGGGGTGCCGTAGTCGGACGCGGCGTAGCCGTAGTCGGTATTGTTAAGCATACCCGTCACCAGCGAGTCCTGCTGGCGCTGATTCCCCTCACCCAGGAAAACAGACCGCAGTGTCTCGCAGAAGAGTCTCTCACACTCGACTGTGATGGTATATGCTGCCCCCCCTCTGCGCGCCTTACTCGTCAGAGTGTTGCTGGCGGCGAGGGGGGGACTCGAAGGGGGTGATGGGGTTCCCTAGACTCCAGTCAGTACAGCGTCTTTCCTCACGAACTACGTGCGACATACCGAGCCGACCTCAGGCCCACCACTCGACCCCGGCGGCCCCCGTAGTGGAGTAGTGGAAGCCGTGGACCGCCGCATCGCGGAGGTTCACAGCGTAGCAAGTAGCGCGGGTCTCTCCGCTCGACGAGGCGTACGAGCGGACGCTACAATTACTACTACTACTACTACTGTTTCGTTTCATTGACATCGCCATTGCTACAGTATGCCACAATTGCGCTGCTTGCGGAGGGGTCGCTGCGTGCGGTTGACTTGAGAATTGAGGGTCGAAAGGCTGACGGGTCCGAAGACAGGCGTTGTTAGGCGGCGGTTGTGAGTCGTTAACGGTTGGGTTGTGGTTGGGCGATCGTTGATGCGGTGACTGCAGGTTTGAAGTGAGGAGAAGTGGTCTTAGCTTCGCGCTACTGTCGCACTAGAATCTTCCCTTTCACTGTCTCGGCGACTGGCGGATGCAGGTGTGAACACGACGTCTTAGCCAGGAAACGTCTGGAACATACCTGTAGATTGGAAGGCAGACCGGCAGGCAGGCAATCAATTACACTTCATGTCTGCGTAAAGAGTCATTGGCCGGTCACAAGAGCTCGGTGGCGTTGCTGCATGATAATCTTGAGTGGCGATGGCTGTTTGGACGCTAGCCAGCAAACAATGACATTCACAACCAAACATCAATTGCGCAACTTTCATCGATCAATTCACTACCTGACTACCGGAACTCCGTCACTTTTCTAGTAGCTTCCTCAGCGTAGGGACGCCTCGCTAGATAATCAAACAGATAGGAAAAGGCATACAAGCTCGTGCGAGAGATCCGTCCTCCTCGCACATCTTACAACCAGTATGCAAGTCGGATATCTCATACATCGCTTATGCAGGGAAATCAAAAACAGGAAACGTACTCATGCACTCCAGTGGAGCGTACCGGCGTTGTACAGTGGGGCCTCGGCTCTGCGTATACGGACCCTTAGTTGACCGAGATGCACTTGATGTCGAAGATCAAGTCAGAGTTGGGGGGAATGTCCGGGGGAGCACCCTTCTTGCCGTAGGCCATGGCGGCGGGGATGGTAAGGCGGCGCTCACCACCGGCAGTCATGCCAGCGACACCGACGTCCCAGCCCTTGATGACCTGGCCAACACCGAGCTTGAAAGCGAAAGGCTTGCCCTTCTTGTTGGCTGATAGCACGTCAGTACAGCTCAAGTCAATTGGGATGCATGACTTACAGTCGAAGACCTTGCCGTTCTTAAGCTTTCCAATGTAGCGCATCTCGACACGGTCGCCCTTCTTGGCGGCCTTGCCCTTACCCTCTCTCTTGTCGTCGACGGTGACGCCGCTGACGTTGCGGGGTCCCTTGGCGGCGGGCTTTGCGGCTTCCTTCTTCTCGTCAACCCTGGGCGAGCCAGTGGGGCCCATCTCGAGGTTCTTGGAGAACTGTACCTTCTTCTTGTCGCTGCTGGGGGTCTCAACCTTCACAGCCTTCTTTGCGGGCTCCTGGGCGGCGGCAACGGCCTGGCCATCGTTCTTCTTGACCTTCTTAGCGGCCTTGGCGTCACCGTTGGTGGCAGCCTTGCTGATCAAGTCGTCAAGGCTCTCAGCCTCAGCGGCGCGCTTGTTGCCCTTCTTGCCCTTCTTGGGCTCGACGAGCGCGGGCGCCTCCTCCTCGGAGTCGACCTCAGTGATGCGGGGGTTCTCGAGGTCATCGAGCTCGTCCTCCTCATCCTCATCCATCTCGTCGATGTCGAGCTCGTCATCGCCAGAGAGCTCATCGTACTCCTCATCGTACTCGTCCTCATCATCCTCATCGTCATCCTCGGGGAAGGCAATGTAGTTACCGGTGACGTAGATGTCGTGTGTGCCATCAACCTGGAGGTAGACCTCCTCGCCCTCACGGACGGTGATGTCGAGGGTCTGCTGGTAGTTCTGCGTCCTGTTAGCTATAGGTACTGTGAAAGGCTGGTCGGTCAGAGCATACCCTCTCAGGGTCCAGAGTGCAGAGAACAAACTCCTCAACCTCATCATCCTCCTCGTCGTCCTCATCCTCATCGAGGTCATCCTCGTCGCTGTCCTCCTCAGCGGAGATCTTGTTCTTGCCCTTGCCCTTGACGGCGTCAATCTCCATCTCATCCTCGGCGAGGTCCTGGGCAAGCTTCTTCTTAAGAGCAGCCTGCTTGGCCTTCTTGGACTTGGCCTTGTCGCTGGGTCCACCGTTGGCCTCGTCCTCGCTGTCCTCCTCGCTGTCGGTGTCCTCCTCGGGGAGAGCAACACCGCCGGCGCGCAGCTTGGCAATGATGCTCTCAACATCCTCGCCGTCGAAGTCCTCGTCGTCCTCCTCATCATCCTCGTCATCGAGGTCCATGGGGACGCGGATGATCCTCAGAGTAGCGCGAGGAACCTTGTGGTTCTCGTCAATCAGAGGCTCGGCGGTGGGATCGATAGCGGCCATAGTGATGCGGAACTAGTGCCGTTAGCAGAGGAAAGGCGCATGCCATAGTATTGAACATACAGCAGCAGAAGGGTCGACGGCAGCGGGAATGGGCAGGCCGCCGGCGGGAATGTGACGCCCATAGACGCCTGCAGGGACTGCGGAAGGCATCTTGAAAGTTCTGTGTCGATTGCTTCTGGTGTAGAACTAAATGTCTAATTGCAAGAGAAGAATATGCAGGAGAATGGGGGTATTAGGTTGTGCAGCCGGGGGATTGGTGGTTGCACGGGGATGAAGAGGGAAGAAGTTTCTCGGGTCGGCGCAGTACCATGAGGAATAAAAAGTTCTGGTTCGAAGCTTCACAGCCTTCTTCACCGCCTGCGGCACAATGTGGGCCCGCTAGTGTATCGATAGCAACGACCTTGCTCAAGTTCAAGCTCGGTGCAGTCTTGAAGAAAAAGTATGGATGTTGTGCCTGGAAGTACTGTGTATGTCTGCATGAGCTCCGGATATGAAGCATGATCTGAGGCCAGGCTATGTGGGTGGCTGGCTGCCTGGCACTTGGTTTCCACAGCAAGCCTTTGCTGCAGGCCTCCAAGCTTGTACTACCGGTATTGCCTATGGGCAAGCTGCTGCATCTGAATTGCGCAATTTCAGAAGTGGCTGGATACTATGAATGCACTAGTACTAGCAACAAACATCAAATACAGCAGAGTAGATGATCTGATTTCTATCTGCACGGCTTTGGCACGCTGCCATTTCTTCCGTCTCGAGTCGAGGGTTTCAGTGGGGCGAACGTGATCGCGCGCCGGCGCGTCAACGCTTTCCAAGTTCTCTAACTAAGCACCTGCACCCAGTGACCCAGCCGCGACAGCCCCACCCACAGTGGCCAGCAGCAGCACCACCACCGTCACATCACACATCACCATGCACCCTGCAACATGACCCTGGCCCTCATGACGCACGTACAGCCGCCCGACTAGCACACCGCAACCATGGGCTCGCGCCTGGAGAAGAAGTCTGACGCGGTCCGCAAGCGCATCGCCGCTCACAAGTTCGATGGCGAAGATGGCGACGAGTACGGAGCTTCAGCATTTGGCGGCTTCACCGACTACTTCCGGCGCAAGAGAGTCAAGCTACAGAACCTCGACGCCAATATCCGCGCCCAGGCAAAGGATAAGCCGCGCATCTTTCGTGGCGTCGTCGCCCACGTCAATGGATACACGCAGCCATCGCTCAACGACTTGCATGTCATGATAGTCCAGCACGGCGGCGGCTTCATGCAGTACCTCGGCGGCAAAACGGCAGTCACCCACATCATCGCGAGCAGCCTGACCCCTAAGAAGGTCACCGAATTTCGTCAGTATCGGATAGTGAAGCCAGCCTGGGTTGTGGACAGTATAGCTGCGGGCAAGCTGCTGCCATGGGACAAATACCGCATCGTCGACGAGGGGGAAGCGCAGAAGGTGCTTTCTCTCGCCAAAGGGGCTGTGGTGAGCACCGCAAACCACAAGCAAAGGGGCTACCGTGACCAGACCGACGCCAGCTGGTATACAGGCCAGCTGCGTGCCGGCCAGCATGTCCCACCCGCTGCGTTACAGGAGCCAGACTCCCGAGATCTGATTCAGAAGCTGCCAACTCCTGATGACGATGAGGACATCAACAACCTCCCCCTTTCATATCAGCCTGATGAACCCTTTGGCGCCGGAGCACGTAAAGCTAAAGACAAAGGCAAGACTCTGGTGACACCACCAAAAACAAGTCCGACCATAGCGCCCGAACGGTCTCCCGACGAGTGCGGCACCATTGACGATACTCCTGATGAGTTGCATGAAAGTCTGTACGCGGACCCAACTCCAGCCAAGCTGCTGCTGCGTAAGAGAAGAAGATCTACGCCACCAAAAGATCGAATACATGCCGCAGAGGTCGCCGCGAATCCTCGAAAGATAGAACTGACTGCCGAGGAGCACAACGCTATCCTGCTCCGTGATCCCAACATTCGAAAATCTACCGTCGTCGACCCCAGCTTTCTTGAGCAGTACTACCGCGAATCACGGCTGCACCATCTCTCGACATGGAAGGCCGACCTGAAGTCCCAACTGCAGGCCATGGCTAGCGAGAAGACTGCGACGCAGAAGCAAAAACAAAAGCGCGCCCCTGGTGCTCGTCGTTATGTTATTCACGTCGACTTCGACAGCTTCTTTGTTGCCGTAAGCCTGAAAAAGGCTCCCGAGTTCAAGTTCAAACCAGCTGTTGTTGCACACGGGCAGGGTAGCGGATCTGAGATTGCAAGCTGCAACTACCCTGCCAGGAAGTACGGGGTTAAGAACGGCATGTGGATGAAGCGCGCCTTAGAACTTTGTCCGGATCTCAAAATATTGCCTTATGACTTCCCTGCCTATGAAGAAGCTAGCCGTGCATTCTACAACGCGATCCTTGCGACCGGTGGGCTTGTTCAGAGTGTCAGTATCGATGAAGCTTTGATTGATATTTCCAACATTTGCGTTGCGTCTGGAGGTAGCGACGGTCGTCAGATGAACGAGGGTGCCGTGTGTCGTGAACAGACCAAAGCTGACGAAATCGCGAAGTCTCTGCGCGAGCAAGTCAAGCTGCGAACCGAATGTGACGTATCCGTTGGCATTGGCGGCAACATTCTCCTTGCAAAGGTAGCTTTGAGGAAAGCAAAGCCCGCCGGGCAGCACCAGATCAAACCTGACGAAGTGTTGGACTTCATTGGCCAGCTTCAGGTGCAGGATCTCCCAGGTGTGGCTTGGTCCATTGGAGGCAAGCTTGAAGACATTGGAGTCAAGCTGGTCAAGGACATTCGCGAGCTCACTAAGGAAAGACTCACGCAAGTACTGGGCCCCAAGACTGGTGAGAAATTATACGAGTACTCGCGGGGCCTTGACAGACAAGAAGTTGGTGAGCAAGTAATTCGTAAGTCCGTCTCTGCAGAAGTCAATTGGGGTGTCCGCTTTGCAACGCAAGTGCAGGCGGAAGAATTCATTGCTAGTTTGTGCGGTGAGCTGCAGAAGCGTCTGCTCAAAGAAAAGGTCAAAGGAAAGCAGTTCACTATGAAGATCATGCGTCGTGCAGCAGATGCGCCCATCGAGCCGCCGAAGCATCTTGGTCATGGAAAGTGTGACACATTCAACAAAAGCCTGGTCCTTGGCGTCGCCACGAACTCCAAAGAGATCCTGACTAAGGAGGCCACCGGTATCTTACGAGGCTTCGGTTTCTCCCCAGGAGAGCTGCGAGGAATAGGCGTTCAGATGACGAAACTCGAGCCAATGAAGAGTGCTACGGATGGCGGCGCAGACGGATCTCAACGGCGCTTGCAATTCAAAATGCCCTCCAAACCAACGAGCACTCGCAAAGGCCCCGCTAGCATCATCGAGACACCAGTCAGTAGTCGTAGAGTACATGTCGATGTTCCGAAAGAGCCAATTAGCGCTCGTAAAGAGCCTGCTCTCGTACAGCAAGACTCTATTGAAGAAGAACCTGTCAACATTTTCGACGAGTTGAAGGAGGCCGCCAATATCTACGACTCCTCATTACCCTTTGCGGCCCCGGATCCACCACCTTCCAGCATACGTAAACCGCACCCAGCTTTCGCTGATGCAGACCCCATTCAAGATGACCCTGTGACGCCGCGCAAAGCTAAAACACCAGCTACTGCCGAAGGCCATGTTGCCTTCGGTGCTGCTGAGCTCAACCGTTCTACACCCTCCCGCAAGCCGCTTAATATGATGGGCACCCAATTCATAATGCCTACACAGTTCGATCCCAAAGTTCTGGCCGAGCTTCCTTCAGACATACGTTCCAAGCTGATACGGCAGACTCGTCAATCATCACCAACTCCTGCAGTCCGGAAACCCCAGTCTCTATCTCCAATGTCATCGCCGGGTATCAGCGCGCTAGCGAGCCCCTCAACACCATCTCGAAGGCCGTTCGCAGCAACTGCCCTCCCAGCGCACTCTCAGCTCGACCCGGAGACTCTCGCTGCGCTCCCCGACGATGTAAGAGCAGAGATTGTAGCGCAGTACACTGCTGCAGGGCTGACACAGTTCTCTCCCTCTCGTCGACCTCGTGGTGCAGATCAAACGATTCTCCCCCAAAGCCCGCGCAAAAACAGAATCATTGGTATTCCGGCTCGAACAGCAGCCGCACAAGTAAAGCGCGGTCGTGGGCGGCCACCGAAGAGCGCAATGCTAGCCCAAGCAGCGCAGATGAAAGCGGTGACTAAAGATGGCAAAACCCTCACTCAAGCAAACTTCATCAGCACCAAAAACCCCGCCCGCGAGCGCAGCGAAGACGCTTCCGTGTCTCCCGCTCCCCCTCCTCCCGCAGAGGATGATCTAGACCCGGATTTTCTCGCCGCATTGCCTCCAGAGATGCGTCAGGAGATCCTGGCCGAGCACAAGGACGCCAAGTTGGCCGCCTTCCGCCTCGCGCTGCAGCGTCCGCGTCCCGATATAGTCAAGCCCCCCTCTCACATCCCACCTGTCCCTGGCCAAACGACGGACCTGCCGGAGCAAACGCGCGTCATCAAAGTCCTTCCTCCTGCGAAGCCATCGTTCACGCGCCAAAAGCTCAGTAGGGAACCCGATCTGCGTGTCGCCATGCGCGACTGGGTCTCCGAGTTCAAGGCCGAGGGCCCGTATCCGGAGGATGTGGAGGCGCTGGGCAAGTATCTTGCGCGGATTGTGGGGGACGAGGGCGATGCGAGGAAGGCTGTGAGCGTGGTGAAGTGGCTTGCGTATGTGGTCGATGAGATTGAGCATGGGCGGGGGAAGAAGGCGTGGGTGAACACGGTTGAGCGCGTCAAGGCGGCTGTGGGGAGAGCGGCGAGACAGAGGGGGTTGGGGCCCGTGAACTACGATTAGGAGGTTTCTTTGGCGGATCGCTGGGCGTTGGAAGAAGATATACCATGTTGTTTTATTAGGGTTTGTTAAGGAGAAGTATTAATGCTGCGTCTAGTACGCGAGTTATATAAATCAACCATTGCGCCGTCCGCATCGACGCCTTCTAAATACAGTCCTACCAGGGAGTGTCGGGGTATCGAGTAATGCATGTGCGTCGTATGTGGTGCGTAGTAAAGTCATGGGTATCCTGTAGTGTCTCCAACAATCACATACGTCTGAAGTCTCTCTTCTTCCTCCTTCGCTTCGCGAGTTCGGGGCTCCAGACGCCACTGAAGAGATCCTCGCACTCGTCCTCATCCTGAGAATCAAACTCCACTTCGTCATCTCTCTCCCCCTCCTCGTCACATCTCCTCCCCACATCGCGCTCATCGTCCCCTTCCCACCCATTCCCACTCTTCACCACCCGCCCCGTCTCCAGAATGTACTTCCCGATCTTATATCGCTGCGTCTCCTCCTCGGCGTGCACGTACTTCCACCCCAACACGCTGCCGCAGCGCACACAGCTAATGTCACTGACTGTGTGTGCGCCGGTGACGAGCTGGCGCGACACCGGCTTGTGGGTGAATGTGTTCGGCAGATCCGCTGGGCGCCATGTTGAGCCTTCTTGGGACGCGGCGGTGGGGGGATGCAGAAGTGCGTTTGGTGGTGGCGGAGCGACAAGGTATGCGCGTCCGTGTCGACCGGTGAAGCCTTTGCTGATGATGGAGGTGGTAGGGATCAGGTCCGTGAGGCACTTGTTGCAGCGTAGATGGTTGGTCGGCGCGGGTGTTAGGAAGGATGTTGGTGTGGGGGGTGACGATGAGGGGGAGGGGGAGACTGTGGAGGTGGATTGGGTGGAGCTGCGGCGGCGGAAGGGGATGCTGGGGAGGAGGTAGAGCGGGAAAGGCATTGTAGTGGACGGCGCCATGGCTCTAGGCGAGCGTGGTCGGGGGAGGTAAGACTGCGCGTAGGCAGAAAGCATGCGGTGCGTTGCTGGAGTTCAATATGAGTTCAAAAAAGGTCGATGGCGTTCGACACCTGGGTTTCAAGTGTGGGATGGTCGCAAGGGTATTCCTGTGCGTGATCAAGATGTTGATATCGTATAATTCGAGTCGCCGGTTGGCTATTAGTAGTACTTCTCACTGCTCCGTGGAGGGTGTTGATTCAGCAAAAGACCTCTGAAGCCGCACTGAGGGCGTCTGAGAGTCGTAAAGACGTCACAGCGGACCACGGTATCATTAAGAGTCTCGATTGTCACCCCGCACTTCGACGTGCCTGAGTATGTGGAACGTGACAGTGCGAATCTCCAGAAGGTGAGTGGAAGGTCAGCCGAGCTTGGAGATTAGACTCAGAGGATCCAGCCTCGTTGATGTCCTCTGGGATTGCAGTGGTGAGGAATGCGTGACGTGTTTGATGCTGAGCGATAAGGCGATAGGGAGCGCCACAAGCGAAAGAGCCGAAGGAAGCGGGGCTGGTAGCTGTACCTTGTGCAGACGTTCAACGGTCTGTACGACAAGCAGCGACACGTCTTTATCTGAAAGATGGTGAGCAGCGCGCCTGGGACGTAAAGTATATTACTGCACTTGATCGACAACCGGCTCCTGCCTTACTACCAAATCACGAGTGAGCAATCGCATCATGCGACACCGAGCAATCAGCATGCACATCACGAGGTCTGCTGGCACTTGCCGGTCGCGTCCGATTGCTGCGTCACGACATGATATGTCCAAGACGATAGCCGTCTGCTGCAGAGCGTCGATTTATCTTGCTGATGAATCGTTGACATCGCGAGGCGATGTCAATATAGGGCACTATGACAAGTCTGACAATAGCTGTGAAGAGGGAACTCCCGATAGATCGCCGTGACATTGGCAGGACGATATGCGGCGCCTGCCACCAGTAAGACGATTGTTGTTTCTTTCGTTCAGCGCCCCTTGCCCAGTTTGTCTACAGTCGTCGTTTCCGAGACTATCACCGTCCAGTCGCGTTGTTTACCTTCTATATGCCTCTCCATACTGCGTGCTTACTCCAACAGCGGCCACATCTGGCCGTATTCTTACTCACACAGATCCGGCACTGTTTTGGCAGCACCGGCACAGTATCCATCGGCAGCATGTTATCACTCGTCATGACACGGAAACGGAAAGGCGTCGACGATCTCAAGTCGAGTTCGACCGAGAAAAGCAAGATCCGTCTGATCGAGCCCACGCGAGACGGTCTCCTTGACGGTATCGGTGATGGCCTCTCCAAACCGCAACGCGGCGTGCAGACCCTGAAAGACATCCATCGGAAGGGTGTTCAGATGCTGTCGAAGTTCCGCCTCAATGCCAACGCTACAGCGTCGGCTGTGAAGACTTCCTCGAATACAGTAGCCGATACTCAACTTCTAGGCGCTCCTCAATCTGAAGGCTCTGACACTATCAACAACCCTAGCGTACCTATTATCGACTCCACTCCTAGACTTACCACACCTCAACTTGACTCCTTACTCGAGCAGCTTACCAACCCTGCCGGATATGACGGCGAGTCCGAACCCACTGGAGATAATCCATCAGACGAGCTGGCAGTCCTACACATAAGTCGATCTACTCCAAGCCTGTCTAGGCAGCTTACAACCAAGCTCTCGAATGTGCTCATGCAAGACGCCACAATCATACATCGGCCTAAGCTGACGCTCCGACCTACCGTACTGACCAAAGACCTTCTTGACAACAAGCCAACGGATCGTGTGGGTGAGGTACTGTCACTTCCATCACAGATCTCCAGCGGCCCTGAAAGTAGCAACGGACCTTTAAGCCAATCGACCGCACCTACGTCTTTCGTCTCATCTAGAGGCACTCTGTCTGGAGAGACCACGCACCGAACACGCAACGAGTCTGCTGAAACAACTCACTTGGAATCCCAACCAGAGTCCTCCGGTACAGAGAGATGCATGATACACTGGTTACATTTCCCTCGTCAAGATGTACCACTCTTGAACAAACCGTCCATCGCTACAGTCGAAAAAGCCGCTGCCGCCAAAATATTCTTTGAGTCCCATTATAATCAACTCCTTGGTACGACAGCTTCGCCGCGGTCGCTTCGAAGACGGCAGCTGGAACGCAAAATATTTGCCATGGCATTGCCGAATGAACAAAGGCAACACAAGAGGCAGAGATGGTACGCAGCTGAGAGTCAGCATCTTCGCCAGATTCGTGTCATGAAGTCTAAGACTATCGTGAGACAGAACGTGACGGGTGTTCATGTTTCAAGCTACGAAATAGTTCGTGTCTTGGGCAAAGGAAGCTTTGGTGTGGTCCGCCTGGTCCGTGAGAAGAATGACGGCAGCAATCACTCCAACGGCAGCGGCTCCGAGTGTGGCCGGTGCAGTAACATTGGTCCCTCCCATCCAGGTTTAATAGCCTCTTCAACAAAACGCAAGGCCAGACAAGTTTACGCTATGAAAGTCATTCGCAAGTCAGACATGCTTCGGAACAGCCAAGAGGGTCATTTACGTGCAGAGCGAGATTTCCTTGTGGCATCTGAAAACTCTCGCTGGGCCGTCCCTCTCGTCGCTTCTTTCCAGGACAACAACAATCTCTACCTTGTCATGGAATACATGGTTGGGGGCGACTTCTTAGGCCTCCTCCTTCGCGAAGACATACTTGATGAGAGCGTTGCGAAATAGTATGTCGCCGAGATGATTCTGTGTATCGAAGAGGCACACAAGATGAACTGGATTCATCGTGATATCAAACCCGACAATTTCCTGATCACAGCTTCTGGCCATCTGAAGATTTCAGATTTCGGGCTTGCGTTCGATGGGCACTGGATGCACAATCAAGCTTACTACAACGAACAGCGGCATGGTCTTCTGCAGGATCTCGATATGAATGTCAAGGGGGACGCACAAGATATCGAAGAAGACAATCAACGGCGGTCTGCTCGGGAAACCATCGACCTTATCAACGGCAATGTCAGCTCTCATCAACGGTTTGGGTCAAAGCAAGACGGCACCAGCGGCTTTCTTCTGGATTGGCTGAACCAGACGCAACGACGACAGTTTGCCAAAAGTGTAGTGGGGACCAGCCAATACATGGCTCCCGAGATCATCAGAGGTGAGAGTTATGATGGGCGATGCGACTGGTGGAGCATCGGCATCATCTTGTATGAGGTATGCTTGAGGACATTCAGTATTCCCTGCGGCTGCACTAACTTCGGACAGTGTCTGTACGGCTTTACACCCTTCTTCCAGGACAACCGTCAGAAGACAAAGGAACGTATAGTTGTAAGTAGGGCTACGATCTTACGACCTTACGAACGCACGTACTGACTTTGGAGGAACATAAACGCCACCTGCGGTTTCCCAACGAGGAGCGATTTGCGCGACCGAACATCGATCGGGTGCCTCTTGTGCCTGTTACACGGAACGCCATCGAGCTGATAACCAGACTGCTTGACGACAGACACGTTCGAATCTCATGTAGGCGCTACCGGGAAAATGATTGGGTGTTGCGTGATAGAGCCATTGGCGCAAGAAGGCATCGCAGTCTCAAGCCAACCGGTCACATCGTCTTCCCAAATGATGCAGAAGATATCAAAGCGCATCCGTTCTTCCGCAACATCCAGTGGTCAACACTCCACCTCACACGACCACCATTCATACCAAGGGTGCGTAGTGGACAGGACATCACCAAATATTTTGACGAAGAGGCAGAGATTATGAGCGAATCAGACCATCTTGACAGCTCAAGCTACGAGATCATGCAAATGGATGGGCCAACTATGGTGGAAGGTGTAGAACCACCAGGTGAACAGGACTCCACACCAACAGCCGATCCAGAGGTTCAGCAGTCGAAGGGCTCACCGCCGGCATATGGACAGATGCACAAGGGGTTCCAAAAGATCAGACGTCGCAAAAAGGAGAAGAAGAGGCCTCGCGACAAGCTTCTGCGCGATCCTGAGATGGGCAGAATCGTGCTTGAGGTGCGCAAGAAGAGCGCTTTCATCGGGTATACGTATCGCCGACCGCGGTTGTCGCTACCGGAGCTCGATGTTGGCATAGCTTCTGCGAGACCGCCGTTTACGAGGGCTGGCGTGACTACATGAGGCGCACGGCTTGTGAGGGTGACAAAGTTCGCGGTTGAGGGACGTGGCGAGCTCATCATGCACTATTCCAGTAGACCCTTGATAGGAGAGTAATCTGCTTTGATTTGGGTGCTTCGTTCAATGTTGCGAAACTCGGCGTTGATGTGTAGACGCCACGATTTCGTCAGAGCACAAAGAAAGATGCAAAAGATCATATCAGCATTCACGTCTATCCTCGGGAAAGACTTTTGCTATAGAAGACAATTCTGCTAAAAAAAAACCAACTATTTTTTTTCCGCGCACGCCTCGCATCAAAACGCTATCAGACCTCCTCCGCCCAAAAACGGGCGCTCGCTCACTGCCCACCCATCTTCTCGTACGTGTTCATCAAGCTACCGATGAAAGTGGTGATCAAGCGGCTCTGGACGGCGACGATATCCTCGGGGACGAGCCAGATGGTGGCACCCATCTTTCTCGCGATGCTGATGGCGAGCTTTGCGTTCTGGTAGCTCTCCTCGTCGTTGCGGCCGGGGGTGACGAGGTCGTAGTCGACGTAGGCGGGCTTCATGCCGGCGAGGACGTCGAGGAGGAACTTTGCACTACCGAGGGAGAAGTCCTTGAAGGAACGTATCTGGGAGCCCTGGCCGCCCTTGCGGGCCATGTCGTTGGCCCACTTGATCATGTCCGGGTCTGAGATTTCGCGCTTGCCGAGGCGCTGCGCCAGGCCGCTGAGCGTCGAGATGATGTCCTTGCGCATCAGCTGCCAGACGAGGCCGAGGGTGAGTGTGCGCTGGCCGTCGGTGATGTCGGCGCCCTGGATGCCCGGGAGCGAGAACTGGACGGATTTGCCCAGCTCCACGGCGTAGTTTGTGTTCTCGAGCGCCTTGAAGCGCATGAGCTCCTGGCCCTCGCGCGGCTTGTTGACGTGCCGCCAGTTGACGCTGCCAGGGATGACCTTGTCGTAGGCCTGGAGCAGAACGGTGCCGTCCTTGAGGTCCTCAAAGAAGGACTGCACGACGGGCTTGACGTCCAGCGAATTGAGCCAGAGAGTGAAGACACGCGCCTCGCGCTCGCCCTCAGCGTCAAAGTCCTCAATCTCGGCCTTCTCTTCCTCGGTGATGGGGTCCAAGCAGGGGTGTGTGTTGAACAGGTTGGCCACGAAAGCGAGATTGAGCTTTGGGTTACCTGCGACAAGCGACGTTGGGGTCAAGAACTTGCGGCAGTCAAGAGCATCGGCATTCTGGAGTACCATCTCGGCGCGCTGTAACAGGTCGTTCTGTTGCAGAGGCGAGCGGGAACAGGTCTCGGGTGCCAATTGGTTGAGCAGAACAGTGTAGTTCTCGCCATCCTTTACGTCTGTGGAGAAGTTCGATACGCTGATACTGTTAGCGGCTTGGATGGCATATTCAGAGAAAGAACTCACGTTCTGTGCCACTTGGCATTCTTCAGGTGGTAGTTGAACCATCGCAGCAGAATCTGCTCTGGAGGCAGGCGCAGGAACTGCTCAAGTGTCTCGTCGTCTTCCAGCAGCCTGTACAACTCGGGGTGCAGCTTGATATCGATCTTGCCGAGCAGACCTCTCCTGATGACCTGCCAAATCAAACCCAGAATCAAGTGCTCACGCACCTCGATGATATCACCACTGCCAATGTTGACGACGGAACACCCAATACCCTTGGCCGACTCGATGACGATGTTGTTGTTCTCGGTGAAATGGAAATTGTTCAACTGCTTGATCTTCTTGCCAGGCTTGTTCAAGACACGCTCGTCGATTGTGTCGGGCACGCTATCGTTGATGAGCTTAGACAGCACGAGGCCGTCCTTGCACTGGTCGAACATCTCGAAGGTGTCGGTGGGGAAGGGCAGGCGGTCGCCAATGTCCGGGTCGCCAGCAAGCACAGCATTGATGTGGCGGGTGAACTCGGTGCGCTCATCTTCGTTGATGGTGTGGGTGACGTTCGCGGAGGAGCCCTGGACTTGGATCCTGCCACCGCCTGTGCCGCCGATGCTGGGCTTGGAGGCGTGCTTGGGGGCGGCGGGGGCGCTGCCGGCAGCGCCGGAGACAGCGCGTGGGCGCGTTGGCCCCGTGCTCATGCGCTGCTGTGCGGGCGAGGACTGGCGCAGCTTGGAGATGAGGTCGACGTAGTCGTCCAGCTCGACTCGCCGCGAGCTGTCGAGCTCGACCTCCTTCAGGGCCTGGCGCACGACATCGTACGGCTGGTGTTCGGTCTGCTGGGTGGCCTTGATGACGGTGGCCTCGTCGAGGTAGCCCTTGTCGTCGACGTCGAGCTTGCGGAAGGCGTCCTGCAGGCCAAAGATTTCGCCCTGCTCGAACTGGGGGTATTTTCTGCGCGCAATGGCTGTCAGTCGCTACAAAAGCCATGGGCCGGGGGCCGGGGGATCAGCGTTGGAGAGCGCACCTCTGGAGCTTGATGATATTCATGGCGGGGAAAGCGTGAGTGTCGAGGGAATGGCCGTGAGGGCGGCGGCAGTATAAGGATGGTCGCAAAGGCGAAACGGGAAGTTGGCTGCCTGGCTCAGCCTCGTTCTGCGTTGCGCGTTCAGCGTCGTTGTCTCCTTGTCTTGCTTAGTCTGCCCTGATGACGACGTGGGGCGGGCGCTTGCCAAGCTGGCTTCTGGCTGCTGGGCACCTGCACGGTTGGGCGGCGGCGAGGGGCAGGGGCAGCCGGCAGCCGGCAGCCACCAACTTCGCAGAGAAAGAGAGGTACGCCCGTACGCCAGTACGCCAATACG
Source organism: Epicoccum nigrum (assembly GCA_002116315.1). Classification (NCBI taxonomy): domain Eukaryota; kingdom Fungi; phylum Ascomycota; class Dothideomycetes; order Pleosporales; family Didymellaceae; genus Epicoccum; species Epicoccum nigrum. The sequence goes on from KZ107838.1 coordinate 835,868, forward strand.
CCGCGCTAACGTAATGTAATGCAATGCCTCTCCGCCTCAGTATGGCTGCTGGCTGCTGGCTGCTGGCACCTAAGGTAGGGCGATGCAGCCAGCGACCAGACAAGCCACGGGCAGTGTACAGCACGCACGCCGTGCATTGCATTTGCATTTGCAGACATGCTCTGACGGTTGACCTGCCTGACGCAGGGTGCCTTCTCGCTCATAGTTGCTCTGCATCCAACTCCCACGGGAACCCAACGCAGACAGCTGCTGCAGGGACAAACCATACGTCCGTTGTAAGTACATCACTCAGTCCGTCATCCCTCACCTGCTTGCTCGTACATCACTCAGTTCAGCATCACCCGCTTGCTTGCTTGTACATCACTCGGTCCATCATCACTCATTTGCTTGCTTGTGCACCTCGCCACCACACACCAACGCACTGTACAAGTAAAACGAAGAGCTTTTGATTCCCTTGATTATCATTGTCGTCGTCATCAGAAGGCCCTCCACCGTCGCCTGCTCGTCAAGATTCATAACAGTAAAACTAGCCCCCACTCCGTCCATTGTGAAGATACTGCCTAGGATATCCGACGGTCGCTCGTATGCGCAACTGCAGACCGTCCACATCTCTGCCTTTTAAACAACAGGACGATTGGGGATGCTGCTGAACCCCTGATCGCCAAAAACAAATATCACCGTTGCCGTCTTTGTCTTCGTTTTCGCTTGGTCTTCGTTGAATAGAGCCTGGGGCGTGTCGGCTTTATCTGAGATATGAATGGATACAGATGCATGTAGATGACTGTCCAAGTGTTCGAATAACGCGCCGTCTAAGAGTAGTATCGGCATCGCTGGACATCGAGACAAAGGCGTCATGGATTCGACGGGTCATGGCAGCGCGCCGAACCGCCGTCGGGCTATAACCCTCATCGTCGGCAACGAGTGACGACGTGGAGACTTAAGGAAATACAGCACCATCACCCGCGGCACAAGACCAAAGCGTCTCGTTAAGCAAACGTTCCCTCATGCCGCATGCAGGTCGTATATCATGAGAATGAAAGTGCAGGTTACTGCCGAATTGGGTCGTTAAGGTCGTGAATGCCGGTTTACGGAAATGTAGACGTGACAGAGTGAAAGAAATGGTTAATAAACAAAAAGAGATGACTTCAATGAAGAAGACATGAGAGTTGCTGTACTCAGTTGACTGAGCACAAGGCGATTGAGCGGAGCAGAGCCGCCTCCCGTGTCGCGGCCGATACACGAGAAAGCCGACCGTATTGCCCAAGCCAGGCTACCTTCGGACGTGCTGAGCTTGAACTTGCATCGTGTGAGCACGTTGGAGGCCAGGGCCGGGATCCTGCGCATAAGGTCCAACAGCGCCTCCCTCCATCGTCTTTCGCCGTTTGAGACCGCCCACGTCGTCGCCCTGCACGCTGTCGGGACGGTACGAATCGTGGTCTTCGTCATCACGGCTACGCTTAGCTGATCCCAGGCCATTCGTTGAAGGGTAGCCTTGGCTGGCATACTGTGTAGGGCCTGGGTACCCATCGTGACTTGCATTGCCATTTGGAGCAGCACGAGGGTCATTGCTCATCACACTGTAGAGGTTACTCGACGGAAGTCCTTGACGTTGAGGAGTGGGGTAGCCTGAGCTCCATGCCTGTCCTGTCGTCGTCGTGCGCGGAGTTGCGCGTCCCGATCCGTTCTGGTGCGGGGATCCGGTCATCTCCGGGGACAACTGAGCATGGTCGGGGTGCATTGACCCCTGAGCTCCGCTGGGGTTGTACCCGTACGCGCTCCTATTGCCGTTGTAGGGAGTGTTAGAATGGGTGTACTGATTGTTCTGCTCGTGATCGCCCTCGTTACCGTTAGCAGCGCTGACCTGATCGTTGTTTTGTGACAGGGATCCCTCGGCAGGTTTGACCTCGCCTTCATCGGCTACTTCAGTGATTCTGGACGGTGGTGCCATCTCCGTTTTAGGATAGGTGCTATCGGTACGGTATCCCATCATGGGTTGACTGTGGCTGGAGTACTGTCCGGGTTGCGAAGGCGGCGCAGAGTACATTGACCTCGAGCCGTCATAGTTGTGCGCAGGGGGGTATGAGATGCCCTGCTGCACAGCGCCTGGAGGTGTGCTTGCCGGAGTAGTCGGTACCGAGCGAGCGTTGCTCAAGCCAGTATCAATTGAAAGCGGTTGGGCGCCCGTCGCATTTTGGACGTTAGCGCCGTTCCACTCGTAGGAACTGCCCTGGCCACCCATGCCCATCATGCTCGATGCGCTTGTAGGCGGTGTGGGAAAGGTGTGAGCACGATCAATGCCTGGCCGACCTGCAGACGGACCTGGCTGAATAGCATGAGGGGGTTGAGACATGGGCGCTCCAATAGGGTTGCTCATTGAGTGGTGATGGTGAAGGGAAGGGGGTTGTGATGTGTTGGGGCCTGTCATGTACCGTGGAGCAGTCTGCACACTGTCAGATCGAGGACGACCAACAGCGGCCATGGCGGCGCTTCCTACACTTTGCCTGTTCTGGTTGGTAGGGTGGTAGAGGAGGGCTCCGATATCGTGAACAAAAAGAGGATACAAAGACTCGGTAATCTTCTCCTTGTTCGCAAATTCGAGGGCACGCTCGAAGGGAATCCTAGTCCACATTAGCGCACGTTGCTAGTAGACGATAGACAGAGAACTCACCAAACACCCTTGAGGTGCATCGGGCCGATCTTGACGACGTGTCTTGTCTTCTCACTCTTGAGGATGCCGTCTCTGCGACCTCTTGTCATGCCGGCGACATTGAGAAGCTTGGTGCCATTGATCATATGGTTATCTTCACGGCGAGCGACGCACACGCCTTTCGCTTCAACCTGGAAGCAGAGACTGCCTTCGTCTTCCCACAGCGTGGCAGTTACACGAGGTTTCATGCCTGGTGGAGCTACTTGTCCGGTATGGTCAAATGTATGCGGCTGGTAGCTTTGTGGCGCTGGCGCAGGCGCACCTGAAGACATTGCTGGATTTGGTTAGCACGCTGCATCATTTACTTCAAGAACTTGATTGAACCTACCAGGCAGCTGAAGTGGTGTAGAAGGCACCATGGAGCTGTTCATTGAAGATGAAGCAGGTAGCTGTGACGGCACCCCGTTGCCGTAACCATAGGAAGCATATTGTGATGGTGCAGACCCATATTGGGGGCCAGCTTGCAGCATCGATGATTGTGGTGGGTACGAATAGTGAGAGAGTCCTGCGGGAGGGCCCGAGGTAGGCGCATGTGCGGTAGCAGCAGACATGTGGGGCGGATGTACGTCGGCGTACGATTGCATCTGGTTCATGCTGGTGTAGCCCGCCGAAGGGTAGCTAGGGCTATTTTGAGTACCGTACGGGGAGCTCTGATGGAATTGCTCATGCAATGGCTGACCGTCGTGACTTAGAGAATGTGGCTTTTGCTCGGGAGAAGGTGTCTTGAAACCAGCAGGCTGGCCGTGTAATGATGCAGCGTACGAAGTGTTCGTGCTTGCAACGGAACCACCACTTATGGAATCACCTCGAGGAGAGGAGTCCGTAGAAGGGCCACCTGAAAAAGAAGAGTAGTGAAGCTGCGGGAGCGTTGGGAGGCGCTCGATAGGTAGGGCAGCTTTGGGCGTATATTGTGGTGTGTACCAAGGGTCGGCTGGGTCGCGGGGATGGACCGACGAGATCGATGGCAGCTCCAGCTTTACGGTATTGACGGCCGTTTGCTGTTCCGGAAAGACGTCGAAGCTGAGATGATTCTCCTGAGGATCCTTGACTCTGGTTCCAATGAATTCCAAATGACACGGCTTTTCAAAATAGCTTCGTGCGAAGCTGGCCAAGATGACGGTCTGCTACGATGCTTGTTATGGTGCTGCGAAGCTAATACCTTCACCGCAAGTCAGCCATCTCCTGCGAAAGGTCTAGATCAAATAACGATACGTTGCTCTACCCCTCCAAGATGCTCTCGAAGTCGCGCGAGTGGTTCCAAACCCCGCACGTGAGCATCTTGCAGGCGTAATGGTAGCGAGTGGATTCATCCTCTTCTTTGGGATAGGCCCTTGATCGGAATGCAATGGACTGGGGGGGTCACTCACCAAAAGAGTTGCTTAACGACGGAAGCGATGATGCTTTACGTACACGCGAAACGCTGCAAACAATGCTATACAGTCCAAACGCGAGTCGTAACGTCGTTGCAATCGTTAATCGGGAAACCGCAATGCTTTTGAAGTCGTTCAAACACGCTCGAGAGCGAAGTGACGAATGCCGGCCGGGACGATATTGATAGGGTTCGCTACAAGCAGATGATGGACTTTCGAGTCGTGTCGTTGCGTGGTCGTTCGTTGTGTTGAGTGGTCAGTCGTTACGTCGTTGCGCTTGCCAATCGCGGGCCGTGCAGTAGCGATACTATGGCTGGCCCAAACACTACGCGACTCACGCGTCAGCAACGGTAATGCACAAACAACAAAGACGAGCAATTATTCTGCGGGTGCCGACCTCCACCGAGCAGAGTACAGGAACAAAAGCCAGCAGATGGCGTGTTGCTGACTGCGTGGGGAGGGCGAAGGTATTGAGGCGGAGGTGGTTGGGATGGACTTGGGGGAGCTAGCTCGGCTGCGACTGGACGGACAGCAACCAACCAGACAATGGAGAGATAGGCGAGAGCACGGGAAAACGCTGGTTTGGGCAGTAGAACAAGAGCGTGGGAGAGCCCGTGCAAAGTGAAGTGAGCTGGTTGATGGGTTCTGAACTTACCAATGCCTCAACGAACGGACGCAGAGAGTACAGTACGATGCTCACTCACAGCGATGCTGGCTGTCGGGCGAGTGTGGAGAAGAGAGGTCGTTCTCGTAGGCAGTGCTGCAGGATTCTCTGCAGGCTCGACAGCAGGCAGGCCGCAGCTAAGAGGGCTGACCGAGACAGGCGAACACGCACGCCCCACAGCGCAGTCCGTTCGAGGATGGGCTCTTTTTCGCAGACGGCGTGTCCCTACAATGTCAGTGCGCTACCGACGCCGCTGGCCTGAGGATCCGTGAGTGCGCGCAATGATGTCGCTGCTAGGCGGGACGGCGCGGGATTGCAGCAACGGCGGCACAGGAAATTGACTCTGCAAAGAAGAGTTGCTGCTGCAGTGCTGGTGGCCAGATGCACATGCGTCCAGAGCGCACGCTGTACTGTATCTGTACCTAAAGACGGATGGTGGAGATCTTCTGGGGATGCTCACCACAACGCGCCCACGAGCCGCCGCTCGCACACAATCTAAATTCACTTCGGGCTTGGTGGCAGCAGCCGGTGCGGGCCAGGGTGGTGTGCCCGGCTCAGCGCTCCAAGCCTGGGCCGAGAAGCAACAGTCCCGTGAAGACAACCGTTTCGCGCTGGACGAGCACAGACGGCCGCCACCGTGCAGGCTTACTGGGCTGATCGGCCGTCACAGGCGCTGCGTGGAGAACAGGTTGACAAGGACAGGGCTGCCAGTCCTAGGCCTATACTAGGGCCACTATGCACGCAAGCGAGCCTGCTCCACATCCAGCCACCTGACGACTAAAGTCAGCATCTGCACGACAGGACAAAGGCACAGCAGATCAGATCAGTCGTCGAGCCCCATAGGTGGCCTTGCTTGCCGCGTCAGAGCACAGGCGAGAGGGGAAGGGGTTCAGAAACGGCGGAGCAATTGCTATTCTCGTGGCGCCCGCCAACAACACCATCGTCGACGGTTGACCTGACCACCTTGCTCTGCACCTTCACAGGGGTCTCGCGCCAAACCTAGCGGGCGCCTACTCTCTCAAAGCATCCCGCTTGCCCAGGCATCGGCTGGGCCCCCGATAGGAAGCTGACGGCTGGCTTGCTCGCAACCAGTCAGGACAGCCGGACTTGCAAGGTGGAGTCTTAGTAAAGTTACGGACGCGATAAGAAACGCTTCTTAGTAAGCTACAGCCGGTGCTTGTTCTTGCGGATGCCGATATACATAGGCCGAGGTCAGAAAGCATCATCCCAGCAAGCGATCGGAACGTCGACCCTGCTAAAACGTCGTGATCTTTCTACACAGTACACGGACGGGCGATTGAGTGCCCTGAGTGGTCCGGCAGCCGCGATGATGTGCACTGCTGATGCACGTCGAGGCAACGGAAGATGAGGATTGGAACTGGACATTGAGAATGCTCCACAGAAGCACGCTTCCCGCTGTCGGTCCGCAATGCTCACTTTGAAACGCAGGCCTAACTGCCGCAGCACCTGCTCGTCATTGTTTCCGCTTTCAATAAGGTCGTTGATCCTTCAGGCAGGACAACCTGCGAATTTGATAAAGGTGGTATGGGCATCTCGAACAGATTCCTCCTCAGGCTAAATGTCCGCGGACCATGTTTCAACAAGTCGCTCGCAGGGATGGGCCCGAGAGTGAGCGGGAGAGACGGACGGTAGGCCGTGCAAGCCATACCCTCGTATGCTGGGCATTTTTCGACTGGCCAGCCGTGGTTGGATCAGTGCTTTATCGCATTCCGACGACGTGGAACATCTGAAGCAGGCAAAGTTTACTGCCTATCGATTTCCACGCGAGGCCAACATTCAACAATGTCAACAAGCTTCAATGGCGCGAAGCGAGCGACTCCAGAGTGAGCATGTGCAACGTGGTCACTCAAGAGAGTACGACGCTCATGTCATGTCAGCAGGGTGGTCAATCAAAGCACGAAACGAGCCACACTCAGCAAAACGGGGGCACTGCGGCACCGCTCGACTTCACCCGTGCTCACAGCGCGACTCCCATCCAGACTGAAATCGCTCGACAAACGTGCCGTCTGTACCACCAGCGTGGAGTTCGATGTGGATGCCACAGTAAATGATAGGACGACGTCTACTTGCGGTGTGAGTGATGTGTTGTCCGCTAGCCCCCTTTGGGGTGGGGGCCAGCTCAATGATGCCCTTCCTGCCTCGTCTCTCTAACAGCCACAAGAGCAAATATTCATCATCGTGTTTCCCTCGCTGTCGGAGTCGACGTCCCGGGGTCTTGGACGGAGTGAGATGCTGCTACACAAGCTGGTCTTTACAGGAAGCCGAAACCATTCTTGCGTGACGGTGCACCTGCACCCTGTGCATGCGCTGGTATCTCCGCGACACCGACCTCGTGTCTTGCCAGAAATCAGGTCTTCTCAGACGAACATGTAGTTGAAATGTCACCGTCACAGGACCCGCAATAGGATGCACTGTGCGGGAGAGGCCGGATCCATTCATGCGCCTCCATGCGAACGGTGGGAGGGCGACTGGTTCAGACAAATGTGCCAGCCACATCTGACAGATGGCACTCTTACCAGCCTGGCCGCCTCAGGCGCCAAACCAACTGTTCGCATCTCATTCGACTCTGTGGAAGGTTTCCTGCCCCCACTCGATGATGAACATTCTCGCCCGTTCCATTCTGGCCCTCGAGGAGACGTGGCAGCGATCCCTTGTCGCTAAGTGATCTATGCTAACACATGTACCACCAACTGATGATATCAGATGAGGTCAACCTGAGAAAACGCAACCTCTATCGAGAGCAATCAACACTGGGTCGAGCTTGGAGATCCATGCTTTACAGTCCGGTTGCACAGCGACAAGTTTGCAAGAGCTTGCGGTGCCACGAGAGACGTAAGCGATCTCGTATTGTATAACCATGTGAAAAGTTGGGTTCTGACCATTCTCCAGCGAGGCTTGGTCATACCATCGTCGCGTGGATTGGTGTCTACAAATGCACGGGTCAAAATAAACGTGCAGCGCAGCGCAGCCGGCGCGAGGTGGGAACGGATCGTGGAGAAGGCCCGCGCCCGTCTGTACATGACTTGGATTGAGCGGGCATGCTGACCACCACCACATTGACACGCGGCTTTGTAAGATCTGACAACACATAATACGAGATCAAGTAGATTATTTATGATGTGTTGACACTTCCGGTACGTGTTACCACCGACGACCGCTTGAAGAGGCAGGTATCAACTGTATCAGCCATGCCTTGAAAACAGTGTCATTCTCGACGCAACGGGCACTGGGCACAGAGCACATCATGTCGATCGAACAAGGAAGGTTGCTCCCGGAATGGTGGCAACGGACTTCAGCTTCAACAAGACTTGAAGTCTCATATAAGCAATATTCATCGATAATAATGTTAACAGAAGATGTTCATATTTGGTATAAACGGATGCAGGCGTTCCTGCAGCTGTGAGGCAATCCCGCAATACGAGTGGACTTGGGTAAGGGATGCGTTTCGATTGGCTATGTTTCAACTGCATCTACCCGCCTTTGCATATGCGTGTAATGAAGGGTATCCCTGCGTGGGCAGCAAGCCTCTCTTCGCTTCGACCATCGAGCATGACCCAGAGTGAACTGCTGCGACACCTTCTTGCTTGCGTTGCACACAACTCAGCTGCGTCTGTGATATCCTCACAGATCTTGTAAACGTTTGCCGAATTGATCCTTCTCCAAGCAATGAAGAGGCCAGATCCTGGACTCGATATCGCCTTCGATCAGCACTCCATCTCCAAAAATGAACCGATCAGTTACCTATCCCGCCAATCACCGTTGGACACGTCGAGAGCCAGCACCGTTATCGGGGTCTGGACGGAGTTGCAAGCCATCGCCGCTCCTTGCATCCCGAAAAGTGCTGTGGGGCATCGCAACGGTTTCTAATTGGTGGTATAGCCAGATGGCTGAACTCACCGGTCGTGCGTGGGACTTGCTGCCCCACTGCTTGTCATCTCACCTAATGCCTGTCGGCTCGGTTGCTGCAGCATTCTCTAGCGCCTCGTGTGTAAACTCCAGATTCTCATGGATGGCCTCAACAGAGTTCAAGCAACACCTCAGGTGAGGGGGTGTCACCCTATGCGTATATCCGTCGAGCCGTCACTTCGACAAGCATCCCAGAGAAGACAACTGCCACACCGCTAGTCTATTCTTGCTCTCCCGGATATCAGCTTTCGTGGAGGGTTGTTCGGTAAAAGAGGGGCTTGTAATGACAAGCTGGGATTCTCGAATGGACAGATCTACCCCTCCGCAAATGTATTGCAGTACTTCCCTTTCTTGATATTCAGACATGCCTTAACAGTGAGAAGACGATAGCTACACTGATGTACCTAGGAAGTATATGTCTAAGACGGATCCCGCTGCAATGCAGCGTCCCATAGCGGCCGCAAGCAGGTTCCCATCTCGCAGCAAGCAGAGCCGCTTGCTATCACGGCGCATTCGCTTCCGCGTCCGCATGCCGCGCACGACATACTTGCATCTTGCCGGTTCTACCGGGGAAACACCGCATCGCCATCTTAAAACGACCTGACACCCCAGATCATTCCGAGTTTTGCTTCTTTGCAGCTAACAAAAGCAAGCCATGGTTGAAAGACCCTTACATGCAGTGCGGCCTAGTCGGTATTGACAGAGGTTCGCTGGTTTGCTCGCTCCTTCTATGCGAAAGCCAATGTTCGGGTCTTGGACAAACCTGGTGTGAATGGCGCCTCTGCAGCCTCGCACAACTATGTATAGGTCAAAGAAGCTCTCCTTCCGAAAGGAACGTCCTTTGATATGCTCACCAGATTTGTATTGATGTTTTCCGCACGATGTATTTGTTCTTGATGATCAAACGGGCCCTAAATGCCTGTGATGAGTCGCAAAGGGATCCAATACAGAACAAGTGACATGCTATGCTAGTTCAAGATTCAGGACCGTGAGTCCTCATTCGTACATCATTTATCAGAGCGATTGGCCAATTGTGCGTGCTGCTGCTAGCAGCACAGGTCCTGCGAATAGCATTGTAATGAGACTCAACTCATGGCGCATCAACGACATCACAATTCATCATCTTGGTCTTGCGACGCCATCCCGCACAACGAAAAACCCATGAACCCTACAAGATCTTACACTTCTTACACCTCGATACCTGCAGCCCAAACTCCAGGTTCCGTACCAAACATTAAACCAACGCTAGGATCCAGCACCCGATATCTGACTAACCACGGACACGCGTCGAGCGTTGGTCTCCGCTCTGGGTTCACCTCTGACTCTCAGCGCCTACGGACCAGCTAGGGTCCACTTGATCAGATCATAGTGAGGGGCCGTGCGGTTATTGTTGGCGCAAAGGCCAACACGGCGCAGAGACCAATATGGAGCGCATGGAGCACGAGGGAGTGTGCACGCCCGGGTGTCTGAGGAACGTGGTGGAGTGAAGGCTGGGAAATGGAGAGAAATGGCTGGCAATGGGCATGGACGGCTGGTCATAATAGAGCTTTGACCGTTGATTTATGAAAATCTCTGCAGCTGCGGGCCGAGAGCAACCGTGTCCGCCGCGCATTGCAGCTCCCATCTGCGAACTCCATGTGATGCGATGCAAAGCGTTGTTTCTGGATGTGGGCCAAGGTTGCGGGCGGCAGTGGGCGTCAAAAGGTCATTGCTGCGTTTCGAGTCAATTCGATAACCTCTATTATCAAGTTGTCTGACGTTGTGCAAACCCTATGTCTTTATTGGAATTTGACTTCCGTAATTACAGTGCAAATGTCCATGCTCAGCGTCTCGCTTTTGGCCTGTCGAAGGCAGAGACCAGATGGCGTATTGGCGAATGAGATATTCTCGTATAGGAATATCTCAGGCTTCAGCATGAATACTGGTCAATCCTAAGGAAGTGACCAAAATACAACAGGAAAAAGCGCTTGGCTTTGACATTGAATAGTGAACAGTTTGGTTCATATTCGCTGTCTCACATCCATGGTTGCTAAATACCATTGATGCGGCGCTGTATCTTAGGACAGACCCCAAGCAGTATCTGGAATGTTTTCTTCAAAGACTACCATACATAAGCAGTCGAAGTATGACTGCTACAAAAATTGCCCTGTCTCTCATAGTCCTCACAACTGGGTAACATGCTGTTCGACTCTCACTTTTACACGCAAAACGCAAATCCTGAATTCAACCAAGACTCCTCGGTTGCTGCAAACTACAAGATACCCAATCAAAAACGAGCGTGAGTTGTAGAAGTTGTAGCAGCTGCAGATACTTCTCTTGGGGTTGAAAGCTATGGGGGATATCAAATGACTGATTAGGTGAAGATGGCCACAAGTCGCAAGTAGCTCCTTTGGAATCCAGAGGGTTCGATCAGCCATGTCGCGCCTTAACAAGGTATGTTTAGTATCAAATATCATCTGACTGATGTCTCTCTGGCAAAAGGAGACATCTTTCTGAGCTCAAGAAGGCATAGAGATGTCATTTTTTGCTCGATAGGGCGCAAGGTTCAACGAACTACAACCCAGTGGCTACTTCTTCTGGAGCAAGTCGTGAATGTCGTACTTCAGAGCATTGATATATGTATTACGTGGGTTCTCCCCATCTGCAGCCATGGTGTGACTATGCGCTGCATCAACGAAGATGTATCATGGCTGACCTTGACCGGATTCTCATGTTTTGAAATCGAAGGGAATACTGTAGTTCTTTCTATTCTCGTTGATGCCGGACAAGAATACCTGCCGAGTCAGCTATCATATTGTTTTCTAAAGATGACCACTCCCTCAAGCCTTCATCTGGAGTCGCGCAGTGAGAAAGCACCGCACGGGCAACAAAGGAAATCTACTACCTCAGTCGGACCTTGATTGAAATTGATTGGAATTGATCAGCCGATCGGTATCCAGCGACGTAATGCTGCCCTTGCAGATAGCGTAGTCTCCATCGTAGCAATAAATATACATGATTCTCTTTGGATCTGAACAGTTGGCGTATGAGCGACTGAGAACAACTGGGTCTAACCGTATTCTCTACCTCGGAGGGGGCTCTCTTGCGCTTCTTCGGGTCAGTAAAGGAGTCGTACTTGCCTTTGAGCGTTGTCTTCTCCAACATGATACCTCCGGTGCTGCAAGTCCAAGTATGATCTCCTACGAGCGGTTGACAATACCGCCTGGTATTGATTGCAAGCTCGGGGAAAGCACTGTCTGTACAGGAAATGGGATATAGATAGCGAGGATACTTCTGATACTTGGTTTTTTCGAAGAGGTGAGGGAAGAGCAAAACGGACTCGATGTAAATTGAGAATTCGTAATTGATTTTGACACTGAGATACATCCGGGCGTTATTGCAGTTACGCATAGTCTGGAATTAGCAAACCATGCATATGATCAACACTCTCGGGCGTACGAGAAGCGTGTTGATTTAAGATATATTCAGATGTGCTATTTTGTAGACAGGTGTTGAGGAAATGGTCGCCACCACCAAGTTGCGGTGAGCCCCGCACTAACTCGGTCTTAGCCGCAAGTGCGCGCCGCATCCCAACTTCCTCACTTCAGTTTTTGCACAGCAACCCCTGCAAACTTTCGACACCGATCTGCAATACTGTAGGCTTGGAAGTAAAGAGAACAAAATGCCATCCCCTAGCGACATCCTATCCGATCCGGATATCAGCAAGGCCTACGAGGACGTCAGAAGCGACAAATCGGAGACCACGTGGCTTGTCCTTAAATATGAATCTGCGACAAAGGACAACCTGAAACTGGCAGCCAGCGGGACAGGCGATATTGCCGAAATGGTCGAGACTTTTGGCGACGATGAGGCAGCGTATGGATACGTGCGCATGAAGCTGGGTAATGATGAGTACTCGGAGCGAGTCAAGTTCGCTTTCGTTGTTTGGGCTGGTAAGTCGATTGGAGTCACCTTGGCACGGCGTTTGGTATTGATTGCATGCGACTTCTTTTTTATAATGACAGGTTACACACGTGCTATCGGAATATGAAGGAAGGCTGATCAAATCACCTAGGTCCCAACACAAAGATCATGCGTAAAGCGAAGATGAGCTTCCAAAGTGGACAAGTCAAGCAGGTCATCCGAACATACGCAGTTGAAATCCAGACGAGCGACAAGAGAGAATTGGAGGCTGATGCCGTTACTATGAAGCTGCGCAAAGCTATGGGCGCTAACTGTAAGTTGTAAATATCGCCTCACGTAACAAGACGCTAATTCTACATAGACGATCGACAAGGCTCCAGCTACTGAGTTTGCTTTAGTTAATTTACATTCACCAAGACTTGTGTACTGCTAGGCATAGAAACAAGGCCACTTGTAAGCCCCTTGACTTAGACTCCAAACCGGCAGCCTGAAGCAAGCGAAGAATCAACATCGAAAAATTGCTGGGCAATGACCATTGTTTGAAAATGACCAAGTTCCACTGTTGAAGAACGCTCAGCATCCAGTGTTCCGAGAATATCGCCAAGCTCACATCTCATTAGAGACACTTAGATTGGGCAAGATGCTCTGCGATTTGTCTCAAAACCTTTGTGAGATGCTGTCTTGAAGGCTCCTATACGCATTCCTTGGTGATGTTTTGGGACTGTGTACTGCTGTTGCCTAATTCAGTGTCTCTCACACACTGACCAAGTTGATCCAGCTGCCCCTGGTGCTTTCTACCCAAATCCCACATAATCTTTGAACTGAAACCCTGGGCAACCGCGAAGAGGACATGGCAGATTGGGGTTACAATCTGTATTGAAAGTGGCCATGCTGAGAAGTTGATACCGTACAGATACATGGCCACGATAGTCTCACCAATTGTGCCCAGGACAGTAAGAGCCAGGGCGGCGTAGCAGAACCACATGTTCATGTGGTGTTTCTTCGGCCACACAGTTCGGATCACCATGACCGGGCGCGGCCATAAGCCAGCCAAAACGTCGAAGAAGCCTAGACGTACCGTTAGCTTGGGATCTCAAGATCCGATGAAACACAACTATACCGTAGGTCATGATCAGTACAGTATATGCTGTTGTATTGGGCTCATGCTCCCAGCGTACATTTAGGGTAATCATCACACACGCAACGATAATTGCTCCTAGATGATGAACCACGCTGACCCACTGTACATCCGAGCTCAAGAACAGCAGTTCGTGCAGATACACGGCGACAAAGATGGATGTTGCGATCATTGTGATGTCCCCGATGGTAAGTTCTGAGCCCGCGACGATGGATGTGCTGAAGTCGGCTAGTCCTAGAATGATCCTCATGTAAGGATACAGTGCAAGCGCGATCATAAGGATCTTTGCAGTGATCAAGACATGATGGTTGACGAAGCTTCGCTTTTTCCGAGCACTGAGCCCATTGAAGGTTTCGCGGTAGATCATCTTAGGAAACGCGTAGTCCGATGAAAAGCGTGTTGCGATGAAGAAAACAACAAGCGTCTGACTAAATTAGCTTTGAATGCACGAGCACTTCCTCTCAACTTACGACAGTCATGATTAAGATACCGTGATGAGAATAGTGGGAGATAAGCTCATCTTCAAGCTGTTGTATGCTATGAGCATTTGCTGGGAGTGTAGTATAATCGACCACCTCGACACTATGAGGAAGCATCTTGAATCTGATAGTGCAACGAAGTAGCAGGCTCTATGGCAGCCTGAGAATTAATATAACCGATGAGAGAGAACACGTATGTAAGATATATGTTTGATAGTGCGATTCGTGGTTGTTACGGTGGGCAGTGAGCCTCGTTACCATGGTAAGATCATTGGGGTCCATCTCTCCGTTCCAGGGACCGAGTTTTTTCGTTAACCCCGCATACTCTTTGCACGTTTCTCTTTGGTATCCTTTCCCTCGAGTAAGGGGTATAGATCAGAGGCTCTAAGGGTAGGGAGAAACTGTTCTACTAGTATTATGACAGTTGGGAATTTGTGATGCACCCATTATAGGGTTGGACACTGCTCTAGAGCAACGTGATAAGGCGGTTGGAGGACCCTCACTGGCCAACAAACTTTGGTTAAGGAGACGAAGAAGATAAAAATGACGTCAACATACTGGAAGCACTACTAATGGTATCGTACTTGCAAATAATCCTCTCTACCATCTTGGGGTTATGTACTCTACATCCTACGCACATAGCTTAGCCGTAGGTTCTTATCGCTTCCTGATCAAATATAGCCTCAGCTACCTCTGGTATGTTCACCCATATATAGGCAGTAAACTTCTGTTCTTCAGCTACATATCTGTTTGACACAGCCTAATCTAGAAGAGTGTTGAACCGAATGAACATGTAGGCGTAAAGAACGTGTGCATGCATCTCTCTCGCGACAAAACCATAGAGCCTTTCCATGGTAGCATTGTGCTGTAAGCTCGGTAGGGCCTTTTAGCCAATAGTCAGATCAAAATCTGCCTACCAATCTTCGTCCCTATGATTGGCACTGGCAATTATATACGCCATCATGTAACACCGTCAATACTCAACGCCTTTACGAAGACGCATGTTTCACTACACAAGGTAGGACAAGCAGCTTCACCTGTGATTATATGAAGGGTGCAGCTCATTGAGTATGAACAAACGATCATCAATTTTTGCTAGAGCGAGCTCAAATTATCTGCTTATCATGTATCACTGTGAAGGTGGACAGGGAAGAGTCTTCATTTCACGCCACGCCTCGAAAAGTTGCGAGAAAGCGCCGCGAAAAGTTCTTTACACCACCTTCACGAGGATGCAAACTGCCTCGTAAACAACACCCGCATTTCCGACAGCCTAACACCTGTAGCATGTTTGCCATGATTATCGCCCTGCAGCAGGATAGCGCGGCCGACCTTAACTTTGTGAGAGAGATGCGACATGGGCTCAACGAGGCTATCTATGGTATGGAGAATGTATGCCATAGGCGTGGAGACTCCCTTCATGAGCTCGAGGAAGAGATGCAAGACAATGGTCACTTGCTTCGCTCAGATCTCGTCAATGAGGTAGAAGCGCTTAAAAGAGAAAAAAGAGCCCTTACAGAGGAACTCCAAATTGTACGGGCCTATTCCGAAACGATGCGTTCCGTCGACCCTACTACTCAGCAGAATGTATGGCACCTCAGTAAGGCATCCATATACTATATTGATATTTATCCCCAGGTCACGCAAGCCGGACTCTCGACGAGACGGAAGCCGTTGTATCAGATACCAATATCGCGCACGATTACTTCGAATCAAGGCGCTGTGAGGTGAAGGAGGAATTGTATGCAGATGACCTAACAACAACGACGGGCAATCTACACGACGCTGAGAAACACTCCACTGAGCTTAAACGAAGCCTGAACAACCTTGCGGATATGACAGTCAGCTCGGAGGACTACACTGTGGCACATGATCTAAGAGACGCAATGAAACGATGGGGGGACATCCATAGGTGCCTCTTAACCGAAAAAGAGAGTGCTCGCAAGAGACACGATAAGCGCTCTGAATGCACCATCATGACTCTCGAGTACCTGGCGCTTTTTCGTGAAGACATCGCCAGACTTCAGGACGTTTCAGCGGAATTGAGAGAGCATACCGGCGAGGGCTCTGATTAGCGAAGGTCTGACGCTAAATAGCGTGAGTATGGGGCTGGACTGAACAGTGTTGATTTGAGCAAACCCCTGGCCAGCATTCGATGCTTCCCAATCCTTGGTCGCATTGTTTCCCTGGTTGTCTCAGATATGCGACCATTTCAGCAGGCATTCCTATTATAACAGAGGGTGCGCTTGTCTGTGTAAGATGGGAAAAAGGCGTAACTTTAGTCTTAAGTAGAGACAATTAGCGAATCGATATCGAAAGCATTAAGAGAGCATCGTGCAAAGCTATCGCACACTTAAGATCTCTACAGACTCTGATGATCAGTGATTAGCGACGTCCCATGTAGCATAGGTTAAATTTTAGATTCTGAAGTCGGGTTCGACAAAAGCCCAATTCATGGCGGCGAAGAAGGGACCAAAGACGCTGCCGCACGCAGTAGGCTAAAATATACTGTCTCAGTCGTTGATACGTGTGTTCTGAAGTCGTTGCAATGGTCGCGTCGTAGAGGTCGATGAGGATGAGAGTTTTGCGGACGATTGCAGTCTTTGACTGTACCAAGTAGAGTACAATGACAAAGACAGATTTGATAAACCAATAGAGCACCTTAAACTCAAAGCACTGGCAAGTAGGATATATGTGCCAGCAAATTAACTCAATCACGGCTGCTCAAACCTCTCTGTCGCTTTTCGCTCCTTGCAGGCATTTCAATGCCCATGGTACAAATGCAGGGGCGCAGAAACCAGTGAATGCGCCTTCAAGCCAGGCGTAAACGCCCACGAGTCGTTAGGATAACTCTATTTTGTACATAAGTACTGGTAAAGGCGGCGCATGAGGCGGTGGAAGGATGGGTGGCGTTTTGGGAAAGAGTGGCATCGCCTCGGCTCAAATTGCTCCGCCGTTCCAGAAGGTCGCGCAGGCTCCATCATTCATATATTAACATTAAAGGACCACACCACATGGCACGTAGATGAGTTGCAGAGATGTATGTCCGAGCAAGGCCGATCTCGAGAACTTATCAACCCGGACAGGCAGGCGAATGCGTCTTGGTCGGCTGCCAATACCCCGGGCACCCTGCCAAGTCAATCTACTCCACGTAAATACTGCGGAGATATACACAAGCGAAGATAACGTGACGACTTACTAAAGTAGTTCCCCGCAGGCAATATACTTCGACGAAGAGTCAGGGGTCGCAATGATCATTCATACGATGTATTCGCGGAAGATTTGTATGCTGTCCAAGCTTTCCCTTCGCCCAGCGGAGATGGTGGAAGTAAGCTTGGTCAATAAGAGGTGAGTGTAGTTCGTCAGGAAGAATAAAATAGACACAGGTACGCTCAAGTCGAAGCCTTCTTCAAAATGTTGGGTTATTCGTCTGTTATCTCTTTACTTGCGCTGGCGTCTACCGCCTTCGCTGCGCCGAATGGCGTCATCGAGAAGCGTGCACCAACAGTTTATTTGGCTGGCGATTCGACCATGGCAACAGCCAAAGGCGGTGCTGGTACTCTTCAAGGTGAGATTTACCTTGTATCAAAGCGTTCCGCACCTGCCTAACACGTGACAGGCTGGGGACCGTACCTTGCATACTCATTAAGCACCACTGTCGTCAATAAAGCCATTGGTGGCCGCAGCTCTCGCTCTTACACAGTCGAGGGACGCTTCACCGACATCATCAATACCGTCAAGGCCAACGACATTGTCATCATCGAGTTCGGCCATAACGACGGCGGCTCCCTAACTCCTACCGACAACGGCCGCTCTGTATGCCCCGGCAAAGGCACTGAGACCTGCCAGTCAACATACAACGGCGTAGCTACAACCGTGTACACTTACCCGTTCTACCTGATCCAAGCTGGGAAGGCTATTATTGCAAAGGGCGCGAAAGTCATCATCAGCAGTCCGACCCCGAACAATCCATGGGAATCTGGCTCTTTCGTCTACAGCAATAGCCGCTTTGTAGACTACAGCAAGAGTTCTGCTGCCACTCTTGGGTCCAACGCATTCTATGTTGACCACGGTGCGTACGCAGCCGATGCTTGGAAGACCTTGGGCAAGGCGAAGACGGATGCATACTTTGTAGCTGGGGACCACACTCACACTCTGCCTATCGGCGCCGATGTTGTTGCAAAGTCATTTGTAAAGGGACTGCAATGCGCTGGAGGTGGATTTCTTCAGGGCTACGTCAAGAACAGTACCGAAAGCATCACTGGGAAGTGCCTGTAGATATCTGGATCTCTCACGGTCAGATGAGATCGTTGTTACATTCACGGTTTCACGATCACCACCACGCACAACAACCTACATATAGGCTTTGTACAACTCGAGATTAGACACTGGACTAGCGCCGCGTGCTATATTCTGTGCCTTATGTTAGGTGAGCGTGATTGTGCAGAGGCGACACAAGCCACATATTCTCAAGTTGGCGCGGATCGAATACTTTCAGTAAAACTGAGTCTTTGCCCAAGAAGAAAGTGCTCATGAAGGAAAATAAGAATACAGTGTGCGAAGGGCATAATACTATACCTCCCATACATACGCCTCCAACAATGCTTTCCTCTTGAGAAACTTTGCATACATGTTACGGCATATGCATGTACCCCAGCAATCACAAGGACCACACAGCACATGGCAGCAAGTCATTCACCTGCAAGGTGCCGGTTTCACGCAGACCGCAAAACGAATACACCCAGAAAAGAAAGAAAAACTAAGCAGGACTGCATAAGCGCCACTTTCGGCCTTCACAGTCGGCCTTCCAATCGATCCTCACAACCGGCCTTCGCAGCCGTAAAACATCCCAAGTCCGACTCCGAGACACGAGAACGACACCCAAGACATATCCCAAGCCCTTGACCTCCGTGACAGAAGCTTAAGTATCATACCGACAGGTACCCACCTCGCCTTACTCATCCCCTTACGCACGCCCGACTCTCGAGCTCCCCCTTCCTCGTGGCCCTGAAACAGGTACCCGTTACAGTGTGGGATCCTTCCTACACGCTTCCAAATTGGTTCGGCTCATGGCACGGCGCTCATTCGAGCGACTGTTTGGCACCCAAAACGGATGTGAAATGCAAATGTCGTCGTAGTCGCGGCATTCTTGGCGCAGGCTGTAGTGGGGATGTTGGCCAAGGTGGGAACCCGGAGCCGCACCAGTGTGTCTGGCTGTGAGGCGTTCCCGATTGTTCCCGATTGTTCCCGGGCTGTGCTCGGGAGTTGCGCGTAGACAGAGGCGTGGCTTGTCGCGTGGCATCTCGCGTTGCTTTGATGTCCTTCACCAGCTAGATACTTGCGCCCCGGACTCGCTAATGCTTTTTGGGGGGGGTTTACCGTAAGCGCTCACGGCGGTCTTAGCGTGATGGCGCCTCTTTGAGCTTGCGCAGTGTGACAGCCACATTGCTGCAGTTGACGCGATTTCGCGTAAATTTAAGCAGAACTAATGTATGATATTCTTGGGTCACAAGGCGACTAGAGATGGTAAGAATATGTATGGCTTCATGAATTATGTGTACAAAAACAATCAACAGTCCTGCTGCTAAAGAGTGATAATGATGGGAGACGGAGGTCGTGCTCGCTAACATTACAGAGGAGTTGAAAGTACTGGTCAATCAATATGCTATGCATCGCTGCTACAAACCGTCACCGAGTACAAAAGGGGTAATCGAAGGTCCAAAATGCGTATCGTCCCAATAGGGACGCAGTTGTCATGTCGTGCGCTGCGTTATGCTGGGGTATCACTAATTTATACTTCTCGAATCCAGACCTGGAATGTGTCAGTAGGTTTTTCAACACGCTGCGATCTGGATGCAAAACTCACCTCCATCTTGGGAGATTCGCCAGTTCTTCTGGCATTATCTTTAGCCGTGTCAATGGCCATATCTAAATCGTCCTGATCGGCCATGGTGATCATATCACCATCGTCCTTGATCTCCACCTTGAAGTTTTGCCTCATGCCAAACTTCTCCCTAATCGACTGCGAGAACTCGCGCATAGTCATGTCTCCTGTGACGAAAACATAGCGGATGTCGTTGCCATGAACCTTGACTCGGATCTTGCCGGCAACTCCACGCGCACCACCACTGCCGCCCGATCTAGTAGACCGGGCTGGTGAGCGCCTACGGGACTTGCTGTTTCGTGACATCATCTCGAATTCGGCATCATCGAGATCACTGCCATCGTAGTCATCCTCGTCCTCTTCTTCGATATATGCAGGTCGTCTCGATCCTCCTTGTTTGGATCCACGGCCATACTGACCACGGCTTGAACGAGACTGGTATGAGTCGTAGATGTCGTCGTTGTAGTCATCGATGATATCCTCCTCTGAACCGCGACGACGGGGCTTCTCACGCGGCCTATTGCGCATCGACTCTGATCGGTTCGGCTGTTGTCGCTCAGACATTTGGGGAGGTCGTTCAGACATGGAGCGCTGTAGCGGGCGGCGCGGGTCATCGTTCCTTTGATCTCTTTGTTCTTTTTGATCGAACGCAGCTCTTCCAAGGTTCAGAGGTTGTGGTTTTGGTCCACCGCCACGGACGGACTGTGCTCTGCTCATTGGCTCGTTGCTGCTACCCTTCGAGGAGCCTCTGCCGTCTCCCTCTGGAGGTGGTGTGGGTGGGAACATGTTGCGATTCAGTGGCGGCTCGGACTGCTGTCGAGCCCTGCTCTGAAGTTCGGGCTTGACGAGGTTGGTTGCGGCGAATGACAGCTTCTCTTCGGGTCGGTCGTCCGTTGCTGTGTTGCCCATCTTCTTGATCTCTGCGCCGGTAAATCCAGTGAATGCATTGTTTCGGTCTGATGCAGCGACCAGACGGGCTTTTCCGAGGTAGTCCTTCGTCTTCAAGTTCTTGACCTTGGCTTCGTTGGGGCGGTAGACAATACCGACTGGAATAGAGAAAACAGTGTAGCCCTTGAATTGTCAGTCAAAGTTCAGCTGAATGAATGCCAAAGCATAAGTACCTCTGCTTCCTCACGTATGGCCTCATCGATGACGTCGTGGTCTGGCACAACCTTCTCCTTGGCCGCAAACGACAAGTCCTGCAGACCAGCATCTCTCTGCTGCAGGTAGATGTAGCAAAGACCGCGGTTGAACAGCACCTCGCAGGAGTAGAGTTTGAATTTGAGGCCAAGTTGTTCGTAGTCGATGTTGTTGTTGCCTCGCAGGTAGAGAAGGGTATCGTTGAAATTAGCCAGCGCTTCCTCGAAGTCGCCCATCAGGAAATTGGAAACACCCTGCTGGAAGTATGCGACGGCGAGGTACTGGTCCAGACGCACAGCGCGCTGGTAGCAATCGACCTGTCGTAGTCAGTACGCGCGTGCCATGGCACAGCTACTGTTCTTTACGCACCGCCTTCTCATGTTCGCCGAGGGTAGCGTGAATCACACCGCAGTTGAACAGAATCTTGGATGTGTCGGAAATGCTGTCGAAGACTTTCAATGCCTCGTCGAACTCGTTGTTGTCGTAGCTGCCGAGGGCTGCCACCCAGGTCTCGATTTCCTACCCCACTACATCAGCAATTGGAGCAGAAGGAGCACTGGCACCACCCAGCAGAGAAGGTCGCTCACCTGCTTCAGAGACATGACGAAGATTTCTTTGACTAGTTACCCGGCAGTATGGTGTCGTCAAGCCTCAAAGCGTTGCCACTTCTACTTCTACTCCACCACGGTCGAGGTGGGTAACGTGCCGTTCCGCTCGTCTCGTGAGCAACCAGATGAATAGCGTCTTCTTCACAGTCCACGAGTAGCCGCCGGGGCTTCCAGGATGCGCAGCGTCGATATTAGGGCGCGTTGAGTGTGCGCCTTCGGGTATTAGACTCGATATAAGTTCGGTATGGATATAGGCGGCGGTATGGTGGTGTCGCACAAACAAGGCAGGCGCAGGTATTAAGGGACACTCCGGCCGGTCTGGGGGGGAAAGAAGGAAGGTTCGAACTTCGAGGGCAGCACAGCAAGACAGGCAGGGGGCAAGGTGCGAATTTGGCGGGCGGCTGCGGGCTCACGCAGGTGGGAGACAAGATCTGAGTCGCAGCGCGTCTGGAGTCCAGCTTGGCCCGCTCGTCGTACGCCGTCCTGATTCGCTGCTTGTATCGTGAACGCCGACATCCACGGCGCGTAACAGCCCTCCCAAGACCACTGACACCAGCCCGTTCGAGCGGTGACACCACCGCCAACTGATTTCTCAATAATCTAGCACCACCTGGAAGCGCTTCCTGCGATACTAAGGCCTCCACTCCGCCAGATGACGGCAGCACCGTGGCGCGGCAAACCTTCGGACTTCGCCCTTCGGACGTGGACTCCAGCGCGTTTGACATCTGTAACATGGCAACCCCGTCACTGAGACACCCACGTGACAGATCTATCTTCTGCCCACTTATCAACAAGACTCGGCCCACCACCAGGCGTGAACGCATGAAGTCCTCAGGCTCTCCAGAGTCCGTGAACAGTTTGAGCTTAGGTCCCGAAGTGTCATCCTCCCGCACAAGGCATGGCTAAGACCACTTATCATATATCAGAGCCGCAGCCCTCTTGGCAACTCCGTGCTTTCCTCGCGACGTCACACTCGTGATCCACGTGGACTATGATCGTAGACCGTCTGATTAGGTAGTTCCACTTGTGCGCCCTCGGAGTAGACGGCACACGACAGCACACCGCTTATCCGTAGCCACGAATTCATAGCCGCGAATATCTAACGCTACCTCTTCATCGGGAGAACGAGTGGTGCATACGCCAGCATACGCGTAGCCAGCGTACGCGTAACAGATATCTTCTAATGCCACAAATATACCACATTCTAGAAAGAGAACATGAATAGTTTTACCAGCCTGGACTAGTTCGGAGCCACCGGAGACTCATGTGGGAAAACATTCTGTTTATAAGAATGATCGCTATCATGTACATCCCACAAAAAATGCGGAGTTTACTTAAGTGATCTCTAAGTATCGTCCCTCGGTCGCATGCGCTGCTGGCTCACCTCATTAAAATGAACAGAATGCTCACGATGAACAACATCCGCGCCGACACGAAAATTCTCAGTATCCGGCTTCGTTGAGACTGGTGCTTCCCAACCCTTCCAGCCACTCTCCAACTCAACAACAGCACCAGTGTCGTCCGCCTCTACGCGGGGAACTTTGTCCTGTCTGGTTCATGAACGAACGTCCGCCGATCAACCGAGGAGCAACGGGTGCAGTAGATATTAGCGTATAGCTAGTAAATAGTTATTCAATAAATGTAACAATCTTGGTTGTTTCCATAGTTGACTCTGATTGTAGTAATCATCACATGAGTTCTGCTCTGACAGTCTTGTCATCGGCCTCATTCCGTCTCCCATGACCTGTCATCTCTTGCAGGGCTGCTTCATTCGTTAGCTCGACATGCGGATCCCTGTTCTTGACTGGAAGCGATTTCTCTGGGCTATCTCGATTCTCTTGATTTTCGTGAGTGATCGAGACGTCGTGGTTTGCAGCTCTGCGCCTTCGGCTCCGGCTCCTTAAGAACAGTAGAAGAATGACAAGAGCGGCGATTGCAGCTAGAGCGCAGCCAGCGCCAATACCTGCCTTCGCACCGGTAGAAAGACCAGACTTAGTAGCAGCTACAGATCCGGATGAAGAGGTGGGACCTCCTGAGGTAGAGGTCGGCAGTGCAGTCCTCCATCGGGCAATGTCAGAACTTTGCCAGGCGACTACCACTGTAGGTGCATAAAGGGTAAGGACATTGGACGGGAACGTTGTTGGTGTCGATTTGAATACGACCGAGGTAGCGACTGATGTACAAGACACAAGGTCTCCCCAAAATGTCTCTCCGTCATTAGGCCTTACGGTGCTAAGCGCATACCCACTAGATGGTCGCCGTCAGCCAGCTTCGCAGACAAAGAAACACACGGCTAACCTTGGACAGCATGTCGCTGTGGTCATTGCAATCGCAGATTGGTCGATAGATGTCGTTGCCGATGCATAGCCGCCCGGACATGTTGCAGGCGAGTAAACATAGTTTTGCTGCTGCTGGACTGTACCTCTCCACTCGCATGCATTTGGGTAGTGGGGTGGGTAGCAGGCTGGGTCACGTCCCCTGTATACTTTCATCCAAACCATCGATGAGGTAACATTGCTGCCCGCGGTTTCTGTACTGACCCACGTGAAGACCGGGTCGAGGCCAACCGGCAGCGAGGTATATGTAGGCTCAAGACATGACTTAGGTGGAGTAAAGCCTGAATCGAGGTCCGAGTAGGTGTAGGTTGCTGTGTCGGTAATAGGCCCAGTGATCGGGCTGCAAGGCACAGAAGTCATGGCTTGTTATGCTAAGAACGAGGAACAGGTCGAAAGCTTTAGTTGTACTGCATGTGTTTGTCGATTTAGCTCCCACACCATTTTGGCATCTACGGGGATGTCACGGACGCATGCCTTCTTACCATTGGTCTGTCATCGTTATGTGTCTAGTGTGGTGTTCTTAACAAATGCATGTGAGCCTCGTGCAACACACGGCAAATGGGCAGGCGCCTTCGGTAAGCGTCTACCCGCTTTGGGACACGGGAAGCCTCGCCGTCGAAACTCAACTGGTCAACATCTAATATTGAAATTTCGAGAGGACGGGAAACAGTATGCATTCAGTTCAGGCATCCAATGCCTAGACTCTACAGCATACCGCGATCGCGCTGCTCCTCCCTCTCTTGCCATACGGTCTTTCCCGAACAAGAACACACTGTCTTATCATCTGCAAAACAATGTCAGCATTCGCATCAAGCCATATTGTTAAAAGATCTAATATAAACACTTACTGTCCCATACACCAGCACTCCGCGCAATGACACCGACTAACGTATCCGGGTCGTTCTTATCAAACTGCAAAAGATCAGCGATGGAGTAAAGCAAACTAAGGAACAAACGACTAGCCTTTCCATCCTGCTGTTTCGCAACAACGATGCTCCTCCCGATCATCTCCCATATCTGAATTGGCCTGTCAAGGAAGACGGAACCGATGCCACCCTTGCCTACCTCGACGGTACCAAAGATACCGCGACATGGCTTGCCTTCCTTTTTGGCTTTGAGCGCTTCCCAGATACCGCCAGTCGACTCAGGGCCTTCCGAGATATCACCAGCTTCGCGAACAGTAGCGTGATAAGTTCCTGGCGATAACCCTCGAATGCTAAGGTCGACGATAGTCATGCTAGGCGCCACTTCGACCATGCGAACAAGTCCACGGACCTTGTTCGCGACATGAGGCGAATGTGATTCTAGAATGCAGACAGCAGCGCCTAATGCAATCAATAACCAACTTCAAATATGAATGTAGTAATTTTAGCTTACTGTTCGACTTTCCAGATCCGCGAAGAATAGCATCGCGCCCGCTAGCTTGCAGGGCATCAACTATTGCTGACGGCGCTGCAGTGCCTTCGATCGACACGAGCTGTTCTTTGAGATTGGCGGTGATTTTGTTGATTCCTACATTCTGTCAGGTAAATGACGTGCATAGGGTTCGACCGAGCGCTCGCACCACTCAAGCTGCTGAGAGACCCTTCAATGTCCTTGATGCAGGCTTCGCAGGTCATGGGAACCGCAAACGTAGTTTCAAACGCCGGAACAGTCATTGTGAACCTCGTGTGTCTACTCGTAAATTGGTGACAAAGGTGTAAACTCAGTTGCGTGATCGATGTGTTTGCCGTCCCCACGTTCGCTTTGAAATGCAATGCGCCTTCGGCCCGCTTTCTAGAACATCCTGACAGGAAGACGATCTGATAACTCAATCACGTGATAGCCATCCACTGGAAATTGTAGATCGCCAAGCATCGTAGCAGTGAACTTCACGAATACCCTGGCAAACGGCACCGCCCGCAATCACTCGCTCCTCTGCCAAGTTCCCAATCGAGGGAGTATCGATTACCAAGACCAATCCGGAAGACAGAAGAATCGGGCCATAGGTTCCCACGACCATGTCTCAAGTAATCGGCAAGGTACGTCCACAAGCGGACCTCCGCATCTGCATGCGCCCTGCAACTTGGACCTCTGAAAGGTTCATACGCTCTGCTCTTACTCTTACTGACATTGAATACAGACGCGCCTTGCGTACGCTCGCTCATGGCACCTCATTGATATTGGCGCCGATCCACGAGCCCTCGGGCGCGTCGCCTCCTCGATTGCGCTGATCCTCATGGGCAAGCACAAGCCCATTTTCGACCCCTCGACCGACTGCGGTGACTACGTGGTGGCCACCGACTGTGCCAATCTCCACACAACCGGCAAGAAGCGATTTCAGAAACTGTACCGCACACATACCACACGTCCCGGGTCGCTGAAAGAGATCAACATGGATCGCATGATGGCGAAGTGGGGAGGTGGCGAGGTCTTGAGGAAGGCGGTTAGCGGTATGCTGCCAAAGAACAGGCTGAGGAAGGAGAGGCTGGCGCGATTGAAGACTTTTGAAGGACATGCGCATCCGTATGGGGAGAACGTGTTGAAGGTTGCGAATGGAGGGGGTCAGAGCATCGTGGAAATGCCAGAGATCAAGAAGGCTTTTGAAGGGGCGAAGGGGGCTACAGAGACGCCAGCATCGTAGCAGAAGGGAGACGAGAGTGTTGTAAGATCGTGGAAGCGAAGCGGGAGATGGGCTGTGAGATCTGTGTATACCAGGAACAGCATCTCATGGATACGGCGTTCAGTGCTGTACTGATATTTATTGTAGCATATACCAAGACGCTTTTCAACAACCGGGACATGTCTACTAATGACTTGCAGAGTGATGACTTGCAGAGTGATGACGACAGCTTTCACGTTGCTTACGAAGAGCTCTGTATAATTCGATTGATGGATTGACGTTATGGAGCCTTACGAGGGCGATCTCCTATAGATATACGTCTACGTTTTCAGATCATCCCGGGCATGACCTAGTAGTCGTAAAAGCCCTTCCCAGTCTTCTTACCAAGCCACCCTGCATCTACCATCTTCTTCAACAGCACTGCGGGTCTGTACTTCGAGTCGCCAGTATCGTTATAGAGCACCTGCATGATCGCCAGACATGTATCAATGCCAATGAAGTCAGCAAGCTGCAATGGACCCATTGGTACATTTGTGCCGTTCTTCATGATGCTGTCAATATCCTCCTTCTTTCCCACGCCAGTCTCTAAGCAAATGATAGCCTCGTTGATGTAAGGCATCAAGATACGGTTGGCGAGGAAGCCTGGAGAATCGGCGGACACTGAAGTGATCTTGCCCATCTTCTCGCACAGAGCAATTGCGGTGTCAACTGTATCCTGTGATGTCTGAAGGCCAGTGATGATCTCGACGCCCTTCTGAACGGGGACAGGATTCATGAAGTGTGTGCTGATCACGCGAGAGGATGCAGATAGGTCGGTGGGATCGTTGGTGGTACTCGCAGCAATCTTGGTGATGGATATAGACGACGTGTTCGTGGCGAGAATGGCATGAGATGGGCATATCTGAGCCAGTTGCGAGAAGATCTTGGTCTTGAGGTCTGGAATTTCCTATTGACTGTCAGAACCATTGCTCAACTCTGGACTTCATTGCCAACCTACAGGAACAGCCTCAATGACGAAGTCAATATCAGAGAGATCCTCGAGCTTGGTGCTAGTCGTCAAGCGCCCACGTGCTGCATCTGCATCTTCTTGCGACAACCTTCCTTTTCCTACGTCTTTGGCAAGTAGCTTCTCCGCAAACTTCAGGCCCTTATCGATCGAAGCTTGGGAGCTGTCAATCAAATTGACCGGAATCTTGGCCTTCTGTGCAACCACTAGAGCAATACCAAGACCCTGGACATGTCAATTCACCACCTTCCATACGACGCGATGAGCTTACCATTTGACCGGCGCCAATGACACCGAGCTTCTTCACTTCAGCGGCTGCACCGACCGAGGGGGTTGAGCTGAAGGCACGGCATTGTTGCTTTGCCGACCGAGCGACTTGTCTTGATACTGCAGAGAACATTGTGATTTCTTGTGGTTGTTAGAGAATGCAAAGCGTGAAGTCCGACATGTGAACTGCTCCTCTCGGCTTAAGGCGCGCGTGGCTAACCGAGGCATGACGACCTCAGCGGAAAGCGCTCCGCTCCGCCCCCAACCTTGGCCGATTTCCGGGCACCACTTTACGCGTCGCGCTACTTCGGACGCGTCGAAGATTGCGGGACGGTGGGCTTTCGAATGACAACCACGACAATGGCCCAAACTACGCTGGACGAGTGGGCGAGGGACCCAGTAGATCCTGAGATTCGTGCCCATGTCTACAGTCTCATTACCGCCGTAAGTCTAGTAGAAATCGCAGTCAAGCTTTATGTTCGCTAACGCGTATGCAGCTTGGTGGTATTGGTGATGATGGCACATACGCACTTGGAGACGACGCGCTCCTCTGTCTGAAAGACTTGCGAAGATGGTTAAAGTTAGCCGATGGGCAACATAACCGCCGCGATGTTGCTCGGTGCATGGCTGAGGCGAACTTGGTGAAGGGAGATCTGCTGGAGATCTTGGCCAAGGTCTCCCCTCGAGTGCTCGAGCAGCCACTGAAGCACAAGGTGGCAGTTGCTACATGTCAGTGAGCCACTTCACGTATCACCTGCATGAGCTAACATTGGCAGTGGAACTCCTGGTGCCCTTGACCTGGCCCTTCGAAATAGATCCAGTCGAAGCGACCGTAAATCATCACCGCCATGGACCATACGTTCAGCTCGCTCAGATCGGGTACAAACGCGCTATCTTACAATTCGATCGAGACCGAACCCTCCAGACTGCTGTAAAGGTTGCCCTCCCTTCGATGGCAATCCCGTTGCGCGAGAGATCCCCACGAGACGAAGGCATAATACGTATCGCCCTGTACTTTATACGAAACATCGCCATGCTTTCACCACCAAGTAGCGTGCCAATGGACATAGATGAAGCGGAAGTATCTCGATCAACGACAATCGACACTTTCCACGAACAGGACATCTTTCAAGTACTACTCAGCATGTCTTCCAGCATCGGAGAAGACTTTGTTGCACAGGATGTAGTGTTGCTGGAAATTCTGTTCTTTCTGCTTAAAGGTATTGATGCAGAGAAGTTGTTCTTGGAAGACAAGAAGTTGAGTAGTGAGAATGTCAATGAGCTGAAAGAGCTTATGCGGAAGGAGAAGGCCATGCTCGCTGGACAAGCGCGCACTGCACCCACACGTCATAATCGTTTTGGCACCATGATCTGGTTGAAACAAGAAGACGAAAAGGTCACAACCATCTCTGGACAAGATGTGCTTGGCAAGGCTCAAGCAGCTCTGGACAAGATGGACCAAACAAAGAAGTGGAACAAGCCAAGAAGGCCAGGGCGCAAGACAGATCTGGAGCAAGAGCGAGAGGAGTTTGATCTCCCAGTGGCTCTGAGTACGTCTGCGAGAACGCACATAAAGGCTTTCGTGGAAGAGTTCCTTGACTCTTCCTTCAATCCTCTCTTCCAGCATCTTAGGAAGGCTATCGAACGCGAGACCGAACGTGTTGAGACGCGGCACTCACGCCAATTCTTCTACCTGGTGTCCTGGTTCCTCCGAGCAGAATGTGCAAGGCGACGAACCATAAAAGAAAAGGCTGCGAACCGCAAGAATCCTACAGTGCTCACTGCAGAAGATGAGAGTTACGGCTTGATTGCAGAGGTCATGAACCAAGAGACATTCATCTTACTCAATCGCTTTATGCAAAAAAGTCAAGATGAAAAGGCATGGCAGGACCTCAATGCAGGCATGAAGTGCTTCACGCAGATTCTTCTTACTGTGCACGAAATGTCGGAGTCCGCTCTAGATGATGACCAGGAGATCGCGGAGAATATCCAGAACCGCATCTTCTACGAAGAATCTACTCACGATCGTGTTGTTATGATCTTGAGGTCCTACAAAGATCAGGGATTTGGTTACCTTGATGCAGTAACGGAACTATCGCACGTATTCCTGCGCATGCTGGAACGCTACGCAAAGCAGAACGTTGACATGCAGATCAAATCGAAGCGACGAGCTCGCAAGATTCAGAAGAAGCAAGCTCAGACAGACGGTGTTGAAGGAGTGGACGAGGGCCACGGCTCTGAGAATGAGGACCTGCAGCAAGCACAGAAGACAGTGACGGAGCGCAAGTTTGACTTCAATCGCTTTGCTGCCAAGTTCGTCAACCAAAGCAGTGTCAACACTTTCGTTGCGTTCACTCGATACTTCGCTGATTTGAACACTGAGCAACTGAAGCGTACACATCGTTTTTTTCACCGCGTTGCGTACAAGATGGAGCTTGGCGTATTGCTGTGCCGATTGGATATCATTCAACTTTTCAATAAGATGATGAAGGGACCGCGAGGCCTTGATCCAGACTCTCCGGTCTACAAAGAGTGGGATGAGTTCGTCAGGCACTTCTTCAGACAAGTGGTTAAGAGGGTTCAGGAGAGGCCAGAACTGATTGTTGAGATGCTGTTCAGTAAGATCCCTCAAACGCTGTACTTCCTCGAACATGGCCATGATCGGGAGGTCTTCAAACGGGCGCCCCGTCCACCTGCCGAGCTGGAGGTCAAGCCTGGTATGGAGAAGCCGGAGCAGATTGGTGTTGCGGTCGGCATACTGGTCAATCAACAGAAGTCAGATGCATTGCGTTGGGTTCGAGACGTCCTCACGTCCGCTGCTGAGGAGCGCAAGTCCTGGGAAGATGCCGAAGAGGCCCGCAAACAGTTGGCTGCAACGGTTACATCAGAGGAGGAAGCGGCTCCTGACATCGATAGCGCTGAGGCGCCGTCGCCACCCTCCATTCGTGAGTACTTCCCGTTACTTTTGTTGCCTTACTAAGAATCATCAGTTGTGAGGCACGACACCGCAGAACGCCAGGTGGCAATGTTCAAAGACAATAAGCTGCGCCTTCTCATGAACTTGGTGGGCTTCATGCGGCTAGGTGCCACCGATGACCCTGATTCTTCATGGATAATCCCTTCATCGCTCACCGCGATTGAGCTTCGAGAGGCTATTGATCTCATACGCAAGTTCGAGTTTGATCCGCCTATCTACGAAGATGGGAAAGGACCCGAAGACCTTGTTCGTAGCAAAGCTGCAGCGGCACGTCAAACCTCTCGCCGTGCAGAGTTCGATGATGATACAGACGGTATCGAACACGATTCACAGGAAGACCGAGGAGAATATGCGCTGGACGCTCCTGCTGCCAGAAATGCTGATGGAAAGCGGAAGAAACTCAAACGGCGCGACCGAGCCCGTACACCTGTTGAGTTAGACGATGAGGAACGCGAAGCCCGGGCTGAAGCGCGGCGCAAGAAAGAGATTGAGAAGCAGGCGAAGACAAAGAGTACAATGTTTGTGCACGATTCGGATGACGAGGATTGGGATGCAGACAAAGACGCAGCTTTCTTCGCACGCGAGCAAGCACTGCGAGAAGAGACCATGATTCAGTTCAAGAAGGCGCTTGTCCTCGGTACCGTCGAGCCTGCTGCCTCGAAAAAGGCACTTTCCAGAAAACGAAAAGCCGAAGAGTCAACGAAGAAGACAAAAAGAAGGAAGTCCCCGCCACAGCGAAATGCAGGTCCCTTTGACGATAGTGACGAGGAGGAGAACCTAGGTGAAGCTGCTAGTGTCAGCAGTCGTGCGTTATCGGCAGATGGCGCAGATGTTATGAGCGACGCAGAGAGTGAAGACGAAGCCACGGACACGCCACTGTCTTCACAACACGCGGTGACAACGACTGCCGCGTCTGTGAGCAAAGATGTTGCTATGACAAACGGCGATGACGACGACGAAGATGAAGATGATGTGCCTGTTGTCCGCAGGCCTGTGGCGCGCAACATGAGAGCCGGATTCGTTATCGACAGCGATTCTGAGTGAGGTGAAAAGATACTCAATATTTTTGCATGGGTATATTTAAGCATAGTATGGCGTTCCGGTTCATAGGTCTCTCGTATACCCTCTAGCTTGTTGCAGTCACTCAAGTCAATAGTCTTGTCCTACATTTCATATAAGATTTTCCAAGCGCATGTGCACCCTTGTCATTGTTCAACTATCGATAGACTCCTATGCTGGATTGGACAATTCACGGTGAAGGCGCCTCACGGTGACGTCGTACCTGCTGTTTGGGTGGTGGACTCGCTCTTTCCAGATCTAACTCTTTCACCCCCGCATGACGAGCACATTGTGAGTACGGGACATCTCCCCACATGCCTTTCACACGCTACTGCCATGCTAAACCTCCCAGGTCGACAATACAGATTCGAGCAATTGCGCGCTTACTGGGAGGCCGCTGAGACGATCGAGCTCGCAACGATGGTGGGCACCAAACATGAAAACGTCGTTCACGAGGACCTTCAGAAAA
Organism: Epicoccum nigrum; assembly: GCA_002116315.1. Lineage (NCBI taxonomy): Eukaryota > Fungi > Ascomycota > Dothideomycetes > Pleosporales > Didymellaceae > Epicoccum > Epicoccum nigrum. The sequence goes on from KZ107838.1 coordinate 868,401, forward strand.
ATCTAGGCAGCAATTTTCGCAGGAAGCTCAGCAACAGGCTTGCATTCATATCTTTCACGCAGCGAAAACCCGCTCCCGCACACAGGCTCCCGAGTGACGCATCAGCTGTGAGCGGAAGTAGCACAGTCAGCAGCTCTAAGGCAGTCCTGGATCGCGGTGCTCGCCTTTCACCTATACTGACCTCGGCATATGTGACGGGAACCAGCGAAACAGCTGCTCTGCTGCAGGGGGCGACTGAAGAAATACGGACACCTAAACAGCTGCCTCGGTCTCGAACCTGCAGCTATATACCACGCCTGGTCAGGATTGATGACGAAGCACATAGTACTTCAAAACCGGACGACCTCAACAGATCGTCCGAGTACGCGATCATGACCGAGTCAAATTGTCCCTCCGACTCCAAGCCTGTCTCGCCAACCAGAATCCCTACTCCGAGCCCTCCGCACTCTAGACGTCGAATTTCCAGCCCCCGTCAGTACTTACACTACAACTCAGTATCACACTCAAACCTCTTGTCTAATCGCCAGATTACCAATGGCATTGCTGACAGTACTACGCCGCAAGCTGCGCTGCGCTCACATACCACCTCAAACTTGACGAGGGCAGCCATGGTGCCCCCGGCGGCAAACTACATGTCACCGAGGCGACCAGGAACGAGAAGAGTGGTTGCCTCCCCTACTCCTCAGAGGCCCATCATGGCAGAGAATATACCAACAAGCAAGCGTGCAATACAGAGGCGCTCTCAACCTCAAGAGAGACCGGTCAAGCGAGAAAGTTTAGCAGTACCTTCCGCAGCATCAAACCGAACAACTTATAGACCCAGCGCGCCAACTACGCAGGGCAAACACACAAGTCTCATTCCATCTGTCAGTGCCAAACGCTTGAGCAGCCACCTCTCCCATGCATCAGTGACCGGCATTGTAACACCGACGGAAGCGCAGGAGCCAGATTTGCAGTGCCAAATAGTCGAACAAACTGTTCCTGTCAGTCCAGAAAGACCTTCAACACCAACGCTTTCAACTGTCAATCTTACACTTCGGCCTTCTGCACCTCCAAGGTTTAATGTTGGCAACGACACACAAAGGAGGACGTTGGGGACGCCGAATGGATTGGGCGGTATGTGGAGGTCTTCCAAGGTCTTTGCAGCTGCAGATCACCAGGTGAGAAGTCTCCCACGCTCCTCCACTTTTCACTTTTTTGGAAGGCGTCCAGAAGCTCCTCCTGTACCTCCTGTACCAGGCCAGTACAAGTCCCCATCGGCTTCCAATATCACAAATTCCGGACCGCAGCAGTACGTTTCTACATCATTCTCGAATCTCCATCACGGCCCTGCAATGACCTCCAGAATATCGGAGTCTTCTAATAGGTCGCTCTTGGCTGAGATCGCTTCGACCATAAAGTATAAAGAGGCCGCATCATTGAAATCCATCTCGTCCTTCACCTCAGCGCAAAAGTCCGAGATCGCGGAAGACTCAGACAGAAGTCATTTATATAGAATACGCCAAGTACCACGATCTTCCAAGTTTGTCCCAGTCTCCGTGAATGAGAGCCATGATCTCGCAGGCCGTAGCGAATTGTCGTCATTCTCTTCCTTCGACCTGCCAGCAACACAGGCGGCACTAACAAAAACTCACGCCAGGAAGAGAAGCAGAACTGTGTCGATCGCTCGCCCGATATTCATTTTTGGAGAGATTCAGGCCAAACGGCACTGGTTCATATCTGAACGCTTCTACCCAGGCACCGCTAACAACACATTTTGTGTACAGGTACGGGACTACATGCCACCACTGTATTGGGCAGGGCGTTTCCAGTCTCGATTCGATCAGTGGCGTACAGATGCAATGGTAGCAGTGCTCCACCCAGACGTGACGTCTGAGGAAGAGGGACTTCTTGGTCAGTGTTGTCTGGACGACGAAAGGAAGGCTACAATCTTGATTTTCATGCAGCTCAGGGATCTCTGCGCCTCTGCACAAGCTGCAGATAGTTTGCATGTAAGCTCGATCTCTAACATCAGGTAGTGTTGCTGAAAGGTGATGACCAGGAATTCGAGTACAAATACCGGAAAGATCACGAGATGCTGGACACCACATTCGATCTCCCTCCGTCTCTACGTAAGACCGACGATCAAACACCCAAAGGGCCAATTGGACGCGCTGTATGGAAACTGACGCCTCGGAAGGCTAGTTTTGCCAATCTGTTCAAGGGCAAGGGCTGGAACAAAAGTGATGAGGCCAACGCGCCAGCACTCTCTGGACATGTCTGTGAACTTCAAGAGATCTTAGACCAGCCGGACAGTCTCGAAGCGGCCAATTCCTCGAACATGTCCGAGTCTACCACCCTGCTGCATGCCCACTGAGGCCGAAAGCGTGGTGGACTAGGCTGCTTGTGGGCTATGTACAACAGGTTGGCGTGTAAGGTTCGCAGACGTTTGTTTCGATATGGGCTTTGTGCGGCTCGATGGACACGCGCGTATATTTGCTGTTGAGGGGAATCAGTCGAGGTGTATGAGAGAGGTGAATGTGGCGTGGTTATCTGTATCAAGGAAACTTGGGGGGGGGGGGGGGGGGGGAAACCTACCTGCGTCCCCCAGTAAAACCCGTTTCTTTTACCCCTCCAGTTGTTGTAAAAAAAAAGGCCCAGAATTATAGGGAGACGGAGGGGGTGAAAACCGACGCACGGGCCCGCGCCTGTGCTTCCCAAAGCACGGGAGAGCCCTGAGGTGGGGCAAGGGTTTGAGTCTCAGTGGTCGC
>KZ107838.1:871160-883109 GCA_002116315.1 Epicoccum nigrum
AGGTGACGTCAGTGACATGGGTGATTGTGTGATAGGTGTTGGATAGTGAGCCGTGATCTTGGAGTTGTGGAGGTGTGTATGCACATGTATCATGATGGATGACCAGTAGGCACACTGGTGTGGAGGAGAAGTGATGGAGTGTTGTTGTTGTGGTGGGTTGGGGGGAGGATTTGGGGGGGGGGGGGGGTGGGGTTGGGGAGGGGGGGGGGGGGGGGGGGGCGAAACGCCATCTTACAACAGCTCGTTGAGCAGCTACAGCCTCCTATCATCAAGCTGAAGAACGACCTTCAAGGTCGTGGGGGGCCGTTCACATTCACTGTTCTCGAACGTTTTGAATCGATGTCATTAAGATCTGTGGTGTCGTGACGAACTCTATCTTGTATACAAGCGCCCATCCGATCCACTTATGCGTAGAAGTTGACGGTGTCCTTCTTCTTCGCCTGCACCTCGGCAATAGCGTCGACGTAGTGCTCGTGGCTGATCTTCGCCTGGCCAGATCGCAGAGCAATCATACCAGCCTCGACACAGACGGCCTTGAGCTGCGCGCCACCAAACTCATCGGTACTGCGCGCCAACTCCTGCCAGTTGACACCCTCGTCGACGGTCATCTTTCGCGAGTGGATGCGCATGATCTGGGCGCGGGCCTCCTCGTTCGGTAGGGGGAACTCGATCTTCCTGTCGAGGCGACCGGAACGGAGCAGGGCGGGATCCAAGACATCAACACGGTTGGTCGCAGCGAGCACCTTGACACGGTCGTCCGACGCGAAACCGTCGAGCTGGTTGAGAAGCTCCAACATGGTTCGCTGGACCTCACGATCACCAGACTTTTCGGAGTCGAAACGCTTTGTTCCTACGGCGTCGAGCTCGTCGATGAAGATGATCGAGGGCGCCTTCTCCTTGGCCAGTGCGAAGCAGTCGCGAACCAACTTGGCTCCATCTCCTATGAACATCTGTACCAGCTGCGGGCCTGCGAGCTTGAGGAAGGTGGCGTCGGTCTGCGCGGCGCAGGCTCGGGCGAGGAGGGTCTTGCCGGTACCAGGAGGACCGTACATGAGAGCACCTGAATTTGTTAGCATAATGGCACAAAGAATCGAGATAGTGTGGATATACCCTTCGGCGCCTTGATGCCGATCTTCTTGAACCGCTCAGCCTCCTTCATGGGCCAGACGACGGCCTCGACGAGCTCCTCAATCTGCTTGTCCAGCCCACCAACATCTGTGTACTTCTCCGTGGGCTTCTCGTCGACCTCCATGGCCTTCACTCGGCTGTCGTACTCGGCGGGGAGTGTGTCGAGAACGAGGTACGAATCCTTATTCACACCGATCAGGTCGCCGGGCTTGAGCTTCTCATGGTCTACCAGACCGATGAGCGGCAGGAAGATGGTTTGTCTCGTCGACGTCTTGATAACCGCCGACTTGCCGACACGTGTGGCGTCCAGGTCGATATTCGCACCCTCTTCCTTTGCTTCCGCCTCGACGTCTAGGTCGAGGATTTCGACAACATTACCGACGAGGTAGGGCAGTTGCCTGGAAGTTGTTAGTATACTTTCCGCCACCTTGAACAGGGAGCCCAGCTCCGGACAATGGAGCTTACCTGTTGTTCTCGATCTTGTCCAGGTTGTCCTTGATCTTCTCGTTCATGGACGCCTTCTCGTGTGTAAGTCTCTGGAACTCGCTCTTCATGATGCGCATGTCGTTCTCCAGTAACCGTCTCCGCGCGATGATGTCTCGTGTGCTGGAGTTCAGGATCTCCTCGTCGAGTGGTTCCTCTGCAGGCTCGGCGTCCTCCATTTCTGCGTCGCCATCGGCCTTCTTTCCATCCTTTCCGGCGTCGCCGTCCTTTTTCTTGTCCTCGTCCTTCTTCTCCTCCTTCTCGTGGCGCTCGAGATCGTCAAGATCCTCAAGTGTAGACATGGTGGCGGTGTAAGGTGGGGGCGATGTGTGTGATAGTCTGCGACAGTAACTCTGATGTGAGCTGCAACGTCAGACTGGGCCGGGGAGGTGTCGCTGACGGAAAGATAGAGTGGGTGGGGTGTTAGTGTCAAGCTGTTTGTGAGGCAGCTATGGGTGACGAACGTGAAGCTGCACCCGCGATTACGCCGGTCTTGGCGCGTTTGGGTCGAAGCTTCCCGATTGAGGCGAGCACTTTCACTGCACTATCTTAGATGACCACCTCAAAACCGTCCCAAAATTCCGAAAAAAGGCCTCGGTGGCTTTCAAATTCTAAGATACCTTCTACCTGACTATGGCGGCCAAACATTACGGTTCTAGTCCAACATTGAGAAATTTGACCATTTTCAACGATCATGCAACACTGGATTATTAAAACAGAGTTCACAACAGCAGCTTTTTCCTACCTTCGACAAAAGGATCCAGCTTGACAAAGCTACCTACAGTAGCGTGCTCTGATTGGGCATTGTGCTGATTCCGGCTTTCAACGCAGGCCGGACGGTAGCGCTTTATTGGATCGAATCACAGTGGGGCAGATCCAGCCCCCCCGTGGACAATGGCAGCCATTTCGTCCATGGGCCTGCAGGACCTGAGATGGTCACTGAAGTTGATTTATGATAGCTTTCAATATCTGTTGAGTATATAGAATTTGCGACCTGCAAAACTTCCCAACGAACTTCCGGCACCATGGCCTAATGGTAAGGCGTTGCTTTCCGGTGGCAAAGACTGTGGGTTCGAGTCCCACTGGTGTCGTTTCTTTTTGCCCGTGTCTTTCTACCCCGAAAGTTTCGTGTTGGTTGTGGACTGGGAGGTTGAAGTTTGAATGGTGGTGGACGGACCCGGCCACGACGCGCAACAAACCACCGAACCATCACGAATCAACAATAACACGATAAAGCAACCAGCAACGTCGGATACGAGCTTTTATTTTTGCAATGAATCATTGGCACAGCCGGAGGCGATCTGCAAGCGCTCAACCTTTGCCCCTGTCTATGTCACCCGGGCTTCGCTTTCGAACAAATCGCCATCGCTTCGCATATCAGGCAGAGGGAAGAGCCGTTCTTGACTATCAACTTAGCTGGTATCGTTGACGTCGTAGCCCTTGACAAGTCACAGATGGTCATCGAGTGCCCCGCTAGTGATACACTGAGCTGGTCAGATTTTGAGTTTGTCCGCCTGGAACCGCAGAGGATGGTGTATGCTGTTTGAATTACGTTCCAATTCACCTACTGCACCTATCCAGAGCCAAACAGACGCCGTCCACTCTGCAGAGATGGTTCCAGCCGGAGGACTTCAGACCTAATTGGCAGATTTAAAACAACTATGAACGCGTTTAAGAGGACTACAAAGTTTGTTGGCTGGTTTAGCTTTCGGCCATTTCTAAACAAACCACGCCTAAGTGCATATCCGCTCGGAGCTGGTGAGGTGCAATAGGTGTCGCAGACCCCACTAAGATGCTAAGTCACGGATCATACCATTGATACATGCTATAATCTCATATTCCTGCTCTTGATAGACAAACAGGTTTCTTGATTACTCGATAGCATGTTCAAAGCTTCTGTTATTCAGCTCAACGCACTTCCAGCCCTGCTTCCCTTCCATAGTGGTCGCAGGAGCAGGTATAGCCGACTACCGAGATTCTGCCGTGCCCCGGATCCGCTTCTCCTTGCTCTCTGTCGTGTCTGGTGTCGTGAGGCTGCAAGGTCATTGAGTTCAACATGAACCTCGGAAGCTGTTCGCAGTCCACCTTTCCTCACCCGAGTGGCCGCTACGGATCGTACGACGAACCACGTTTACTGTCTACGTCGCACATAACCCCAATAAGGGTTTCAAAGTCTACAGGTTCGGTTCGCACCGCATTCGTTGCAGCTGAATTTATTGTTACGTACCGAGAGGCGCCTGCATAATGCCTGCAATGCATGCTCTCCGATGCTCGCAGAGCGCCCGGCTGGTCACGAGACATGTCCAAGTAAATCCAGATATCAACCCACGCCAGAGCATATATTAATGACTGATCAGAGAATCCTTGTACCAGGCTATGTGCGCTTCCAGTCCACTGCATCCGTATCAAGTGCCTCGACCGAGGATGCACCAACGGGGTTTAGCACAGCATACAAGAAAGAGAAGCTGCAGGTCCCCAAGTCGCAGCTAGACCAGACCCTCACGAAAGGGAAAGGGCCCGATCCTCAAATCCATATTGTAGTAGACAACAGCAAAATCCTTGTAGGAGGAAAGACCATCCCAAACATCTGGCTCCGAGATAACTGCCAGTGCAGCACGTGCATGCACGAGACGACAAAGCAACGGCTCCAAGATACATTTGCGATCCCCCAGGATCTTTCCATCAAAACCGCCTTGGTATCTGCAGGAGAAAGCGGTGTCGTCGACATCGAGTGGGACGATGGTCACAAAAGCACATTTCCACAGCGCTTTCTCACCAATGCCACCCAAGATTTCGACCAAAGATGTGTCACGCGGCAGGGTCTGACGAGCCTCAAGCTCTGGGACTCGTCGATTGCCCAGTCTCAACCGATAGTGACGTATCAGGAAGCAACAGAGAACGGCATGGGAAGCGTGCTCAACGCAATCGTAAGTAATCCCGCAGGCCTCCAGCGTAAGCCATCTTTTGACACTGACGCACACACCCAGCGCGAGTACGGCTTCTGCTACATCGACAACACGCCCGCTCCCGACCCAGCCCCGACAGAAGCCCTCCTCCGACGCATCGCCTTTATCCGCGAGACCCACTACGGCGGCTTCTACGACTTCACCGCCGACCTGGCCTCGCAGGACACGGCGTACACCAACATCGCGCTCGAGGCCCATACCGACAACACGTACTTCTCCGACCCGGCAGGGCTGCAGGCGTTCCACCTGCTCTCGCACACGGACGGGTCCGGCGGGGCCAGCCTGCTGGTCGACGGGTTCAAGGTGGCGGCCGAGCTGCGCGAGACGGAGCCGGAGGCGTACAAGCTCCTCAGCACCGTCAACGTGCACGCCCACGCGTCTGGCAATCAAGGGATCAGCATCGTGCCGTACCGCGGGTTCCCCGTGTTCGAGCACGATCCGGCCACGGGCGCGCTGCTGCGGGTGCGGTGGAACTCGTCGGACCGCGCGAGCGTCGAGATGCCCGTCGACGAGGTCGGCGCCTGGTACGAGGCGGCGCGCAGGTTCGACGCGCTGCTCAAGAGCAAGCGGAATGAGTACTGGGAGCAGCTGACGCCCGGGCGGGTGGTGGTGTTTGATAACTGGCGAGTGCTGCACGGGCGGAGTAGCTTTACGGGGAAGAGGCGGATTTGTGGCGGGTACATCAACAGGGATGATTGGATGAGTCGGTTCAAGATGGAGAGGTTTGGGCAGGAGGAGGTGTTGGGGGCGTTGGCGAGCTCGTAGAGGCATTGTCAGTAGATTTGGCAAGGAGAAATATTCCTATACACTTTTCTGTTCAGGAGCAATCGGAGATGAAGCAAAGAAATCATGTTGATACATGCTGAACACTGTTGGCTCTTTGAGACTTATGTACAGCTGCGATGACCCAAAGAAAGCGCCTGGTATATATTTTCTCTTGATGTTTAGTCTAGCGCCTGGCGGGGACGTTCTTCTCCTGCTCGAGCTCCAACTCGGCCTGGCGGTAGTACTTGGCCGTGTCGACGCCGTGGTAGGGGTGGTTGACCAGGTTGGGCCAGGGCAGCACGTGGGCGAATGTGGCTGCGTAGCGCGAGTTCCTGTGGGCAACGCCCTGCATGTACTCGGTCATCTCGGTGGTGCCGTACAGCGGCTCGCCGCGCTTGACCTTGTCGACCATCTCGCGCATGTCCATTTCAACCTCGCGGCGGTTCTCGCGGGCGCCGTAGAAGCGGGCTGTTCGCTGTGTCAGTACCATGTTCCATGTTCCCAGCCAATCACAGCTCGCCAATTCCAGATATCAACTTGAGCACGTACAGGCGGACCTCGAGTAGGCGAAGATGAGGGCACCTGCGACACCGACAGCACCGCTCATGCGCATGACGGGCGCAAATCCACCCTTGCCCACAAACGAGGGGGAGACGCGCTCCCAGTACAGCAGCAGACCGGGGCTCATGGCGCCAACGGCCGCACCGTAGGCCCAGTCCGAAGGGCGGGTATAGCGGATGACACGCGAGATGTGGCTTCGAGGCTAGTCAGTACGTGTGTGCAGGCGTACGGAGGGTTATGGGGAGGCAGGTAGGCAGCAAGAAAGAGTGGGAGTGGGCGTAGGCGGCATACGGGTCGTTGTCAATGAGCTGCAGCGTGTTAGCGATTTGGGGCCATTGCGCGGCGGGCGTTGGGGCAATGGCATACTGGGTACTCTCCAGTGGGGACCTTGTCCGGCACGACGGCCTGGTGCCTGACAGCGGCGTCCTGCGAAGACATGGTGGGTTGCTGGCGGGCGGGCGGGCGGGGGCTTGTGCTTGAACTTGGGTGAGGGAGTCTTAGTCTTGGAGTGAGGTCGGCGGCGGCAAGTCCCGTCCGAGCTCTTTGCGCGCCCGTCATCCCGCGAGCGCAGATGTCGAACTTTTGAGACGGCGCCAAGCGCAACTGCCCTCTGCCTCTGCAACAAACAGCAATGCTTGCGCGCCTTTCCTCCAGAGCTCTCCGAATCCCGCAGTAAGAGTACCCAGGCAGTCTACGACCGAGACGCCGCCTGCCCACCCACGAAATGGACGGCATCGACGGTCCAGCGTCCGCCAGCCCGGCCATGGTGCACGCCCGCCCTACCGTCGCCGACCTGCACGGCGAGAACCACTTTGCCCAGGTTGCGCGCAAGAACTGGCTGGCTGCGAAGAAGACGCCGAAAGTGCGCCCGGATGTCGTCAAGAAAGAGCTCTGGGACGAGCTGGAGAAGGTCGACTTTGCCTACCCGTCGCTGCTTGTGCTGGAGAACCTGCAGCTGCTCGAGCGCTACCTGTGGCCAGGCTTCACCGAGGATGCCTCCAACTACCACCACCTGCTGCTGGCCCTGATGGTCAACGTCAAGAGGAGGGAGAACCTGCCGTCTTGGGGTAAGCCGAGCCATCTCACCTTCGTCACTGCAACTGCTGACAGTCCCAGACCACTTCACCAGCAAGCCCGCCGAGTTCTCGACCTTCTTCCGCCGCATCCTCTCCATGACGGTCGACCCCTCGCAGCCCTTGAAGATCCGCACCCAATTGGTCTCCTTCGTCATCGGCGCATTCCAGTCGCTGGACAGCGGTCTCGTACGCAAGGAGTGCGCACCCCTCGTCGGCATTTCGATATGGCACAACCTGCACTCGGACGCAGCGCGCGAGCACCACTTCGGGGAGCACCAGATGCTGCGCAAGGCCTGGCGCGCCTCTGGGAAGAGGTTCGATGCTGCAGACGAGACCCTGCAGGCTAGGCTGCGCTTCGAACGGTCATGGTTGTACACTTTGGTATTGGACTTTGCAGATCGCCTGTACAGCAGCAACACAAAACAAGAGATGAGCGACAACCTGAGCTACTGCGAGCGTTTCGTGGAGCTCCTCACCGACCTGCAAAGCCAACTGCCGACAAGGAGATATGTCAACACACTGCTGAAGGACCTGAATCTGCTTCCCGCCATCAGACTATCGCCCATGTACGCAGACGAGGACAACGGCCTTTTCCGCGACCTCTATGCCCTATTAAGCCACTTCACCTACTTCGCCATCGATGACCAGACCGGCAAGCAGCTATCGAAGCTGGAGTTCGACCAGCAACACTACGATACTCTGGCAAAGCTGCAGCGCGTTGGCTATGCTGCCTTTCAGGACAAGCTGCAGCTGATGGCCCTGGCCAACTACGGCAGCATTGGAAACCGGGAAGAGCTTGACGGGCACCTGCGCACGCTCAATGACGACGAGCTCAAAGAGCTCTGCTCTCTCATGGGTCTTCGAACTGACTACCCAGATACATCATTCCTAGTGCGCGATAGGGCCTTCCACATGGAGACTCTTGTTTCGCTAGTCGAGCAAAGACCCATCTTCAAGGACACTATCCGCGACATGCCTGTCCTTCCGACGGAGAAGATTCTTTACGAAACCACCTTCCTGCGCAACGAGTCGTACAATGGGTCGAGGCCTCTTGCGATACCGAAGCTGAACCTACAATATCTTACTATGGGTGATTTCCTGTGGAGGTCATACATCCTATACCGCGCCGAGTCTTTCTACGGCATTCGAAAGGATATGGAGGACGTGATCAAGCGCGTGCAGCCGCGAGGAAAGGGTGCCAACACAAGATTCGGCGGCTTTTCCCGCATGTCTATACCTATCAATGCGCCAGGCATCGTCGACGTGGCACCGTCAAAGGTTGGGGAGAAACACCCTGCTTACGTGCGTGCAGAGATCGTCCTGGATGTCAGTCGCTTGCAGGTCTCGGTGCGCAGAGAATGGGAGTCTCTTCGACCAGACGATGTGGTGTTCCTCCTCACCGTGGAGGGCAAGGACGATGCGCCTACGAGCAATGGCCACAGCGACGCAAGCACTGGCGATCAAGTTGGTCTTACTAGGCTGAGGTGTGCTCGGGTTGTCCAAGTGCTGGACGACAATGGCAGACCCCTGCGCGACCACACACAGAACGGCGACTTTGCGCCTCGAGCCCGATCGCGGAAGCTTGTTGTTAACATTGATGCGAAGCAATACCAAACCGACATGGACCACGTCGCTGAAGGCCGCGCGAACATCTACGAGAACATCAACATGATTGCTCGTCGCAGAGGGCGGGAGAACAACTTCCTGCCTATTCTCGAGTCGATCAAGCGCCTGACTTTATCCGATATTCCGGCCCCGTCCTGGTTGCAGGAGGTGTTCCTAGGTTACGGCGACCCTTCTTCTGCAACCTACACCCGTCTGCCCAATCGCTTACAGTCCATCGATTTCCGCGATACATTCTTGGACTGGCAGCACTTGACTGAATCCCTGCCTGGCAAGACAATAGAGCCTGCAGAGGACGCGCAAGGGACATTCGGACCACCCTACGTTGTGAAATACTCTGCAGCACCTGAGCCAGTAGCTGCCCCTGCCAAACCTACCAAGAAACGGCGCCGCGACCAGGTTGAGGTTGAGCAGCCTGCACACCAGTCTCTGCATGTCTCCACTTACAAGCCGCCGAACATGGGCCCCTACCCTGCAGATGCAATCAAGCACAATTCAGTCAGGTTCACCCCTGCTCAGGTGGAGGCTATCACTTCTGGCACGCAACCTGGTCTAACCGTTGTGCTCGGCCCACCGGGTACCGGAAAGACGGACGTTGCGACCCAGATTATATCCAATATTTACCACAATTTCCCAGACCAAAGGACACTGCTCGTTGCGCACAGCAATCAGGCGCTAAACCAACTCTTCCAAAAGATTGTCGCTCTTGACATTGATGAGCGGCATCTGCTGCGTCTTGGCCACGGCGAGGAGGACTTGGATACCGAGGTCAGCTACAGCAAGCATGGGAGAGTAGAGTCATTCCTCGAGAGAGGCACATACTACTTGGCAGAAGTTGATCGCCTTGCGAAGAACTTCGGCGCGCCAGGTGCTCATGGTAGCTCGTGCGAGACTGCGGGTTACTTCAATCTTGTCTACGTGCAACCGGCTTGGATGCAGTATTGGGATACCGTTACAGCAGAAGAGGCCGGTGTCGAGCAGATAGCTGCCGAGTTTCCTCTCAAAGACTATTTTTCAAATGCACCACAGCCCTTGTTCCCACCCGAAGCAGATCGTGAGCAGCTGCTCGAGATTGCTCAAGGCTGCTACCGCCATGTTGAAAAGATCTTCACAGAGCTCGAGGACATCCGTCCGTTCGAGATCTTGCGGAACTCTCGCGACAAGGCAAACTATCTCCTTGTGAAGGAGGCCCGCATCATCGCCATGACATCGACACATGCTGCGATGCGAAGGCAAGAGATCGCATCCCTTGGTTTCCACTACGACAATGTCATCATGGAGGAAGCAGCCCAGATCACCGAGATAGAGAACTTCATCCCGCTCGCCCTCCAAAACCCGCAGAACGGCGAGCTCCCTCTCCAGCGCATCGTTCTCTGCGGTGACCACCTACAAAACTCACCTATCATCCAGAACCTCGCTTTCAGACAGTACGCAAACCTGGAACAGTCCCTCTTCCAGCGCCTCGTCCGCCTCGGCGCCCCGACAATAATGCTCGACCAGCAAGGCCGCGCCCGTCCCTCCATCGCCGAACTGTACAAATGGCGCTACCCGTCCCTCACGAACCTGTCCAGCGTCGTCGCACGCCCGGAGTTCCAGACGGCCAACGCAGGCTTCAAGCACGAGTACCAGTTCATCGACGTGCCGGACTATAAGGGTCGCGGCGAGGCCGAGCCCACGCCCCACTGGCTGGTCAACCTGGGCGAGGCTGAGTACGCCGTCGCGCTGTTCATGTACATGCGGCTGCTCGACTATCCCGCGCATAAGATCTCGATCTTGACTACGTACGCGGGCCAGCGCGGGCTCATCAACGATATCCTGAACGCAAAGTGCAGAGACCACCCGTTCTTCGGGCGGCCCAAGATGGTCGCCACAGTGGACAAGTACCAGGGCGAGCAGAACGATTGTAAGTCATGCCCGCCTCTTGACCCTCTCTGTGTCACAAATGCTAACCCACACACCAGACATCATCCTCTCGCTCGTGCGCACAAAGGCAATCGGCTACCTGCGCGACATCCGCCGCCTAACCGTCGCGTTGTCGCGCGCCCGCCTAGGCCTGTACGTGCTCGGGCGGCGGTCCGTGTTCGAGTCGGTGTTCGAGCTCAAACCCGCGTTCGACGTGCTGTTCACGCGGCCCGACGAGCTCGCCCTCGTGACGGGCGAGATGTTCGGCGCCACGGCTCGCGGCGTCCCCGCCGACGACGCCGAGGTCAACGCCAAAGTGGAGGGCGAGGCCACCATGACCGGGTACGAGCACCTCGAGGAGTACGTCAGGGGCATCACGGCGGCCAAGATCGAGGCCCTGAAGATGAAGGGCGCCGCGCTGCCCACCCGCGAGGTGCGCATGCTGGATCAAGGCGATGACGACCTGGATCGCGAGGACATGGTGCTTGTGCCTGAGGAGGACGCGGTGGGCGATTTCGCGGAGCAGGATGGCGACGATGCCGTGTAGACGTACGTACGTACGGACGGACGGATGGAACGGGGTTGGAAGAAGGGGGACGGAAGCATTATCGGATGGGCGTTGTGTGTGCTGCGTAAAGATACCAATTTCCAATCAAAAACAACGCCTTTTTCTTTCACCGCCCTGCTAAGACGACTGCACTTACCTGCGAGCCCAGATAAGTAGAAGAGGGTGGTCGCTACTAGCGTTTCCGAGTCCTCATCTACAAGGGGGGGTTTTTTTTTTGGCATGTAAAAGAGAAGAGTGGGAACTACAGGCCTTGTATCCCATCACGCAGCAGTTTCCAACTCCCAGTGACGCTACAGGATTCTTCGTAGCCGGCACTTGGTACTTTTTTTTTTTTTTTTTAAATACACTTTTGGCTTTTTGGCAGAGCTGAGAGAGATGCTTGGAGACCTCTCTGTCCGTCTGTCTGTCTGGTCTCTTGAGGTTTCCCCTTCTATACTATACTATAAGCGAACTAAAGAGTAGTTAACACGCGTGATGCTGGATAGAAGTTGGGTTTGTGCATTTCTTTTCTTTTTTTTTTTTATAGAGGAGGAGTCTGCTGTATCCATCCATCCAACTGAACCTGCCTGTGTGTGTTTTTCTCCTGTTTGCAAAAAAAAAAAAAACACCCTGTGGTATTCCCCTGTTTTGCAGTACGCCCGTACGCCAGAAATGCCCTCTCTCTCTGCATCGTTCGCTGCCCGCTCATCCATACCCCCCCCCCCCCCCCCCCACCCCCCCCCCCCCCCCCACACCCCCCCCCCCCCCCCCGCCCCACCCCCCCCTCCCATCGACCCCCCACCCCCCCCCCCATCCTCACGCATCCCAACCTCACTCACCACTCCCCCCACGTCCACCCCGCCCCCCCCCACACCCCCCTGCTATCACCATCCCTCCC